>PVIC010008150.1:0-48987 GCA_004025085.1 Thryonomys swinderianus
GGGTCTCACTTTGTAGTTCAGGCTAGCCCTGAGCTCACTATGTAGCCCAGGCAAGCCTTGAACTCAGCAATCCTCCTGCCTCTGCCTCCCGAGTGCTGGGATTACAGGCGTGAGCCACCACGCCCGGCACTGTGGTATGTGGTATTGATTGCTGGTGGGCGTGGGTCACCACGCCAGCATTGTTGTATGTGGTTACTGGGTTTGAACTCAGGACCTTGCACTTGCCGGGTAGGCGCCGGAACCACTGAGCTAAATCTCCAGCCTGAGAGAAAAATTCTTGAAGCAGAGGAGGTCAAGGGTAGGTCAATCCAAGATGCAGTCTAGGAGGAGGTGGCCACCAGCTGTACTCCACACCCATGGCCGTAGCTTTTGTGGGTAGCATGGCCACGGCCACAGCAGGGACTTTATCAGCCCCTGACTAGCCCCTCTGCAGAGTGCCAGCCTCCAGTGCTCTCCTGACCTGCTGCACTGAACCACAGGGCTACTGTTCCATCTGAGTCCCACGGAGGGCAGAGTGGATGCAGGGTCCCGGAGATTCCAGGGTGGGGGTCAGCACTCATCCCAGGCCCCTGCAGGCATGTGCCAAGCCCACTGCCCCCTTAAAGATTTAGTCCCAGAATTGTTTTAGGTTTAAGTAAATAGGGCCTGCAGGAATCCACATAGCCCTGGAGGGAGCTGTATGGTGCATCTGCTGCAGTTAAGTCAATCTGACACAATATCTCCAAGACTTAAGTTTATTCAAACTTTCTGGTGTCTGGTCCGGGGTCCCATACAAGCTCCCATGTGACCTTCGGTTGTCCTGTCTTCTCTGGGCTGCCAGTTCCTTAGACTCCTCTTGTCTTCGATAACCTTCAGAGTTGCAATATGTTTCTCTCGTGATTAGACTGGGGATTTGGGGAGGAAGATACAACAAAACGCCCACAGGTCCTGTGTGTCCGGAGCCTACAGTGTCTGTGACCTCTCACTGGTGTTGGTCTTGCCGCCAAGCAGACAGTGGTGAGGCGCCAGGCTGGGCAGTTGCTCTTCCCTCTTCCTCACCGTGCTCCCTGGAAGAATGACTATGGACAACCCGCAGGCATGGGTGAGCAGGTTCTCCCTGCCTTCACTTTTTAAATGGAACCTTCTGGGGAGCCTTTGGGCGTTCCTTGGAGATGCCCCCCCAACCTTACAACAGCAGCACTCTAAAACATCGTGGTCCTGCCCAAGAATTTAACTCACTGGTTTCTGGTGCCTGCTGAGTCCCGAGTCAAACCCTGGTACCAAGAAAGAAAAATTTAAAATATCGTGGGCTTTGGGTATATCAGGCAAGGGTCTCCGAGAGCCCTTTGCCTGGGCTCCTCCCAACATTGCTTTGCGGTCCAACCTCTACTCATGAGCACTCAGCTACCAAGCAGCTCCACTCTGCCCACACAGGAGTCACCAGCTCCTCAAACTGACCCCCGACCTTGTGCCTGCATCTTTCCTGCAACCCCCCAAGGTGGATCTCACCCTGTCCTTCTCACACAGGTAGATGGCAGCGTGCAATGGAACTGTGGTCCTGCTTTATGCATTGGACAAAGTGGCCAAGAGGCCCCGTGCAGGCAGGGGCAGGACTCCCAGCTGGGGGCTCCCAGGGCATAAAGCGCAGGCAGCAAGCTGTTCGGCCCTTCTGGGAACCAGGAACGCAGTGTGGATGGGACCTTCCAGGGACCAGGAGTCCTGGGAGAGCAGGCAGCAAAGGCAGGGACAGCACAGAGGACTGGCCCAGCCCGCTGGGCACTGCCCCCAAGGCTGTGTGAGCCCAGCTCTCCTGCCTTCTGTTCTCTTCTGCTCTGGAGCTTTCTGGTTATGATCATAAAAGCTCAGGACTGGGAAAGAGGGAAGAGGAGTTCTGCATGGGTGGCTCCTCCCCTTGGAAAATAGTGACATTGCCAATGAAGGGGGTGCAGAGCGCTCCCTCAACAGGCACAGACTGTCCCAGGCTCTCAGACCAAGGGCCCCCCTGGCAGGCCAGCACTGCCAGAGTCAGGTGAAGAGTTCAGAGACAGACCAAGAGAGGTGAAAACAGGTTAAAGTTTTGCTGGATGGACTCCTTGTGTTGAGCAAGAACTCACAATCCTTGTGCCTGCATTGCCAGGAGAACAGCTTGCTTGAAAGGCAAAGGCTGTCATCCTGTAATTAAATCTGAGACCCCCCCTTCCTACGTGACGTTGAGATGAAGCCACTTACATAACGCAACTAAAAATAAGCTGTTGGAGGCATGCATACAGGCGCTCCCTGCCCCCCGCCTGTCTCTGTGCTGCCCACCAGTGCTGCTGACCTGGGGTCAGCATCAGAGCTTGGGAGCAAGTCTAGGCGCAAGGCCACTGCTGCCTCGGCCCAGCTCACCACTCTGCACTGGTCTGAGGATGGAACAAGGGACAGTGGACTCTAGTTCAGAGATGAGGGACTGTGGCTTTCTGCGGCTACAGCCCCCCCTTGCCCAATGCTGTGCCCACCAGAGGAAGGAGTCACAAGGCAGAGCAAAAGGCAGAGCATATGGATTTCCACCTGTTCCTGCTCAGTGACCCCTGAGGAGCTGCTCACTTCCAGAAACCACCTCCAGCCTCCACCTGGGAACTGAGACTGGTGAACTCCACTCTGCCCAGCCCAGAGCCAGAGGAAGAGGACCCTAATCTGGAGAGAGCCAGAGGATCCAGAAGTTTGGGTAGCTGGCAGCCTTGCCAGAGGGGTGGGCGAGGGCCCAGTTGTGCTCACTGCTCAGCCTTTAGGAGAGCCAGGGTGCCAGGAACAAGGAGAGGCATCTGTAAAGGGCTTAAGTATCTCCAAAACTCTCAGGGTTCAGACAGAGCAGCCTCCTAATGCCACCTTAAGGTGGTGTCAGGCCAGTTTGTGGATGTCCAGACCACCAGCCTGCCTGTCCACTCTCAGGACCTGAGCTACTACCCTTGGTACCTGTCCCCACACACTATTAAAAAGAGCTGCTGCCTAAGTCAGAAAGGCCTCAGTGGTGGCTAGTGAAGCCTCCCCTGGGGCTAGGACCTCCTTCTGTGAGCTAAAAAGGCAGGCACTTGTCCCCAGGACACAAGGCAGGAGCAGGCAGCCCCCAGGGCTCTCTCTTGCCCCATTCCTAGGCAGCCCTGCTCAGATCCACCACCACCACAGTGCCTTTCCTCGGTGCTAGGTGCTACATGGGATGTGTGTTCATCCTTAGGAAGGCAGGTGCTCCGATGGCCCTCTTCATTCTGCAGCCTTCTGTTCTGGCCTCCTGCCCAGCTGCCAGGTGGAGAGGCAGGCCCAGGCCAGAGACTGCTGGAA
Source organism: Thryonomys swinderianus (assembly GCA_004025085.1). NCBI lineage: Eukaryota > Metazoa > Chordata > Mammalia > Rodentia > Thryonomyidae > Thryonomys > Thryonomys swinderianus. Next base: position 3,298 of record PVIC010008150.1, read on the forward strand.
GGCAGCTGGGCTATGAGTGTCTCAGGTCCCACTCAACTGAAATGTGTAAAGTCCATGGGAAACTTCACTGAACAGGGAGGCTTTTATGGAGGGGTTCAGGGTGGAAAACTCGCCTCAGGCTAATTCCACTATCCCCAACAGGAGGCCTCCTGTTTGTGCTGCCAGCCTAATCCCAGCCTTTGGTCCTCCTTCCTTTAGCAAGCACAGGCACCTCTGTGCCCACCAGCCCCAAGTCGGTTCAGATCAGAGGGATCAGTCCAGGGCAGAGATGGTGAGTATTGCAGTGGAGTGGGCACTGGCCTGGGGGGTGGAAGCAGGGGAAGGAAGCCCTTGAGACTTACTAGTCTTTTCTGTACATTCCCTCATTTGTGAGAGCTGGACTGAACCGGCTTTCTGTCACAACCAAAAGAATCATAGAAGAGAAATGCAGAGAATGTACCTCCAGACGCTGGGGGCAATCAAGAAAATGAGGCCAGTGTGGGTCGCTAAAGGAAAGGAAGCCAGGCCAAGGAAGCAAATTGCTGCCCAGTTTCCCCGATCCTACTACCCTTTCTCATCCACGTGCAGCCCAAGCCAAGCCCGGGAGCTGCTTATTCTCTTGCTGTCTGCCTGGCTGACCGCTGCCGGGTGGATCTGCATCCGCTGGAGGTCTGTTCTCACTGAAGGAAGAAATGAATGCCACCCCTGTCCTGGACCGGGATCCTGGCAGAGAGTGTCAAGTTTAATCAAAGGGAAAACATTCAGATCTGGTGTTTTACAGGGTAAAGCAAATAATTCCTCTGTGTTCGTCTAATTTATGTAAATATTTCTCCAGTGATACCGTCCTGGAACCCCGTGTGCCCACCTGGTCATCTTCCTCGGAAAGCTCTTAAGGACCTTCCTTAAAACACCAGGCGGCTAGCCTCGAGCTCCTCCTCCCTGCGTTCCAAGCACCACCCTCCCCGCCAGGCCCCCCCCCCCGTGCCCACGGGGCTCTTCCCTGTCCTCTTCCTCTCCCGGTCCCCGCAGCAGAAGGCTGTGCCCAACTTCCACTCTCCGGACCCTCCTAGGGTCCGCTTCCCCACTAAGATCCTAGGTTCTAGTGCCTCCTCCCCGCGCGCCTGCCCACCTCTCGGCGCCGCCGGAAGACTCACCCTACCCGGTCCCGGTCGCGATTCTCCTGGCTTCTCGAAGCCCCACCGGGTGGCCGCCAGCCTCGTGGACTCACCTGCGGACTAACTTGACCGTCCGCTTCCAGGCCGGAGGACCAGACCCCCGCGGCGTCAGGCTGAGACCCAGCGTGGTCGGCTGTCGGACGACTGCCCCGCCGAGTGCCGCCTCCACGCGCGCTCCCGCCGGCGCCACCCGCGCGCCTCCCCCCACCTTCTGCTCCTTCTTCCTGCGCCACCCCGCCCCCGCTCCCCGCCCCCAACCCGGCTGTCGCCCGGCCCCCTCAGGCTTCTCCGGGGCCCCAGCCCACGCCGCACCTCCTCCTGCTTCCCGGGATCGACAGCGCCGCCGGTCAATCGCTGCCAGGAGCTAATCTCCGGGCCACGCCCCTGAGCCCGCCCTCCACCCGCGCCCCCGGAACTCACCAATGGGAAAGGCAGCGCTGTAGCGGGCCTGACGGTTGCCTAGCAGCGGCGGGGCTGGGCGGGGGCGGGCAGCCGGGGGCGGTGATCCGGGCGCGGCGGGGGCGGGGAGAAGGGAGGGGACTGTCGAGGGGCGGGGCATACCGCGACTATAAATCTGGCTGCCGCCGGGAACTGTGGTCTGGGTCCGCGCGTCTTTACTTCCCGTTGTAGCTGTCGCCTCCGCCGCCCGCTTCCCCGATCTGGTCTGTGGTGCAGCCGGGACCCAAGACCATGTCGCTGTCACGCTCAGAGGAGATGCACCGGCTCACGGAAAATGTCTACAAGGTGAGACCCAGCGCCTAGCCGAGTCTGCCGCGTGGCTCGGTCCGGACCGGGGGGTCTGGAGCCCAGTGGCCGGGGCCCTCGCGGGATCTTCCTGCCCGGCCCCTGGATGCGGGCGTGGTGAGCCCGGCGCCCGCCAGTCACAGGTGGCCGCGCCTGCCCGAGCCCCTTCCGCCTGTCGCGGCCCGCTTCGCCCCCAGTACTGGCGGGCGCCCCCACTCCGACGGCGCTGCTCGGCCCCCGCGCGCCCTTGTGTGCGCTCGCCGGGCGTCTGGGGAATGGAGCCGCGCCCGGTCGAGAGCCCTCGGGTCCCTTTCGAGCTCCGGAGAGCTGAGTGGAGCGAGGTGAGGGGGCTTCGTGGGGGCGGCAGGCCGCCGTCGCCGGTTGCCCTGCGCTAGGTTGGCGCCGTGGCACCGTGGGACTCTTCCACGCGAGGTTATGCCAGCCTTTGGGCACTTCTCAACAGGCTTTCCCTTTCTTCAACTCTCCGTGCTAAAGGACGTGGCCCAAGGTGGGAGGTCGAGCGCGGGCAGGTTGGATGGGTGGACAGATAATCCATCATCTTATGTAACCGCGGAGGGAGAAGACTAATTGTGTAGGAGGCTGACGCGCCTGCCTTTGCTTCTGATATGTGTTCGGAGTCGCATTCACGTCCATCCGTGAAATGACAGTTTCCCATGGAACAACCGCAGAGTCCCTGGAAGCCGATTCCCAGCCCCTCCTGGGCACGTTTGTGCAGATGGACAGGCCCTGGGTTTTGTATTCTTCAGCTTCCATTCTCTCAGACCAGGCCCCCGCCCCCAGCGACACAGCCCTGCTCCGGATGGCACCAGGCAGGCTGCAGCTCCCTGGGGCATTTTCTCAAGAGAGAAATCTCTGCCCTGGCCGGTCCATGGCGTCCTTCTACAAAGATATGCTTTCTTTCACAACTGTATCTGAAGGTTGAGTGAGAGGCTGGCGATTAGAGTAGCTGGTTTCACACAGAGTTGCTGGCTCACAGCAGCTGAGTGGGATTGCGAACCAACCCGTTTTCAGAGCAACAGTTCCTAATCCTGTTAACTAGCCATGGCTGTGCCGTCTTAGCCAGTGGCCTGTGAAACCTCCTAACTGGCTTGCTCAGGCTGCCGACGGCCACATAGAGCTTCTGGCATGGCCCCTTTGGTTTCATTTGGAGTCCAGGACGCAGATTATACTTTAATACAGCTTTTAACCAAGGCTTTCAAGTTTCAGCCTGGGGGTCTGGAGGAATCCTGAAGTGGATGGGGTGCTGCAGCAGCTCTGAAGCCATGTTTAGAACTGCTGGTAAACAGGATTGGAACAGCCTTTATGGTTTTATGTTCACCATTGCGGGGAATCTGTGGTGTATGTGTACAGTGCTGTTTTTGTTGCTCTGTGGAAGCACATGCTGTCAAGGGAGGGAGGTTTATTAAATTATTAGTCATTAGTTCCATTACACTTTGCTGGTTATTGTGGAACGTGGAAGAGAAGTGTTGGTCATGCCCCCCCCCCCATTTTTCCTGCTTCTGCATTAAAACCATTAAACAGGAACTTTCACAGTGAGGACTGTGTGGAGTGGCTCTGCTCCGAGGATTCCATGGGCATCCTTAATGACTCTCATCCCCGGCCCACAGCCCGCAGTTACAGTGCTGCAGCTTTGCCGGATGCAGCTTGTCATGGGCCAGGATGGCTGAAGGGAGACTCACTGTGGTGGCAGAAAAATTGTCCAGATCAGAGTGCATGGGTCCTTTTAGTCCCTCTAGCCACAGCATGGCAGGATTGAGGTTTACACTGAACACATGAATTTTGTGTTTTATACTTCCTAGGCCTGTGGAAGGTGTGCAAATGAGATCTTGGTAAGATTCTCTCAGAGTTGGACACAGCCTGTAGATGTGTGAAGGGGTCATTCACTCTGGGGCTCCTCGGGCCCTAGTGACAGGCTCTATCTACTGTACAAGGCTGTTTGATTGGTAGGAAAAGATTTGTGCTGTCCCCTTGGGGCCTGACTGTTGAGTCTTAGAGTCCTGGGCTCTGTTATGTTCTGGTGTGTTGTTACTGGAAAGCTCACAGCGCTGTGGCAGTGCCATACAGGTTGGGCAGCTTTGACACAGCCAGGCAGAAACTCAGCCTACAAAGAGGCACAGTCAGGAGACAGCCGATATCGTCTATATGAAGATCTGGTCTGGTCCAGCAAGCCAGTCCAGGTTCTGCTGTACTCTGTCCTCTTCTGGGACCACACGGCCTGTGGCTCCCTGCTATGGGCTGCTCTTGTGCCTGAGTTGGCACTTGCAGAAGTGCTGGCATTGCCTCCTGGAAGGACAGAGAGGTAGCCCTGTTCAGTGTCACCAGGCAATGCGGCTTGGCTGTTTGCTTTGGCCCTTGGATCGCCTCCGCAGCAGTTCAGAGTGGTGTTTGCCTTGGCAGAGAAGGATGCTTGTCCTTGGCCCTGCTGATTAAGAATTCAAGAATAAAATGTACAGTTTTGATTTTCCTCCTGGAAGAATCCATAACGCAGATTTTGACCTCTTTCCTAGTGGCTCAGTTCCCTTGGGAGCTGTGTCCTCGGGGAATTTCATGAAAGTTGAAGGGCAGGAAAAATAGGACAGCTTCCTGATATCCCCCGGGAACTTGCTCTTGGCTCCTCAGGCCTTGCAGGGGAGGATGGGGAGGAGAGGAAGACCAGACAGCCCCTGGGATGCAAGGACAGAGTACTGGGGGTGGGGTCTGCTGCACACTCAAAATTAAGACATCCTGAAGCCTATGGGCCCTCTGTGCCCTGCATGGCGATGGGGGCTTCTTGAGTAGCTGCCCATGGCTTCTGGTGGTTGTGGTCTTATACCCAGGAAAATAAGGAACCAGCCCTGGTTCCCAGATGACCCATGATACTTGAGGGTGGCAACTTCAGCACCTTCTATAGGAATAATATTATGGGGACCCATTGATGTGGCAAATGGGAGGTCATCCTCGCAGGAGCAAGGCCCTGTAGAGTTGTGGTCCCGGGGCCTTGGGCAGCATGGTCAGGCTGGGCACCAGAGACCATCTGGGTATCTCCCTCACCATGCAGCTGTTGGCAGGAAGTTGGCCTGGCCTTTGAGCAGCTGTTCTATTAAGGTGGCAGGTGCCAGAGGGTTCCTGAAGCCAGTTGGGTTTGTCACCTCTGGTGTGATTGGTTAGGGCTGGCAGAGGACGGACATCGGGCACTAGGCATCTGCCACCACTTGTCCCTGTCACATCCCACCTATTTCTCAAGATGGCTGTTTCCAGGATTTGGGAGAAATGTGGGGACCCCAGAACCCTGCTACTGGCCATGAAACAGTGAGACTCTTTCCCTTTTTAATTTAAAGTGTTTTTATGATTTGCTGTACTAGGGATTGAATCCACATCCCAGCTCTTTCTAAACTTTGAGACAGGGGCTTCCTAAATTGCTTTGTTGACTGGGGTGGTCTCAAATTGGTGGTGATCGTACTACTGCTTCATCAGCCCTCTGGGAGCCACAGGTGAGAACCAACACATCTGGTGGTCCTCCCTTCTTAAATAATGAGGCCTATGTAGAGGTAAGGAAGTGGGGTCTGTGATGGATACTGACTTGGCACTGGCGCTGTCTACCTAGAGGATAGCACACTGGCACCCCTCTGCCAAGGGAGGATGGCGGCTAGTGCCATGCTCCAGTCAGTGCATGTGTGCGTGCGTACATGTGTGTGTGCTTACGTCACAGAGCATTGTCTGGGGCCAGCTCTCCATGTACCATCTTCACAGTGGACAGCTGGGCGGACCCTCCCCATTTCTCTTACATCCCACATTGCCTGCCTTTGCCAACCATCGGCACTTTGGTGGCAGCCATTCAGATCCAGTTCGCTTAGTATGGGCATCCTGATCTCAGCTTTCTGACCAGTGTATGCAAACCTGTCCCAGGCCATGTTCTGTAGGTTAATTCTTTTGTTGGCTCCTGAGGTGCCAAGTGCCTGGTGCGCTGTTGCATGGGATCATTGTTCAGTGGTGGGTTGTAACGGGGCTGTTTCCAGTTGTACCTGGGCCTCTGGGGTGTGGTTCTCTACAAAGGCAGGGCTGGATTGGGATTATGCTTGCCTGAGCATGCTGTCTCTGCAGTTCTCAAGTGTGTGTCTTTTAGGGAGATTGCTTGACCACAGGGGTACCCGACTAGACTTGAGGCTCAAGGTTAGAATGATGGCCACTGTTGCTCCCAGCTCTTGAGGGCCGCTGTTGGGGGGCAGTGGGAGAGGTGCTCTTGGGAGCTGTTCTTTTGCTCGTGTTTGGGGACAGAAGCTTCCACAGGTCTAGGTTGCAGGATGGGGCTTAGCCCTTGGCCACAGGGGGCACAGCATTACAGGGGAGGACTGGCCTGTGCCATCAAGGAAACACCTGACAGGGAGCAAAGGCCATGCATGGGTCATGGGCTGGTGGGTCTGGGTCACACTTGAGCAGGAGCAGTGGGAGGAAGGCAGGGCTGTCCTGTACTCTCTGTCCCCATGCAGCCTCACTTGGCCATCTCTCCACCACCTGCTCCAGGCTGGCATTGTGTATGGCTGTGGTTGTTGGGGTACCCAGCCTGTCGATTGGTGTGGGGGTGGCCTGGACCACTGCTGGCTGGGCTTGCTCTTGTCCTTTTTCTGGGCCCGTGGTACAGAGCTGGTCCTGCCCTGTGTGCCTTCTCTTCTATCCTAGAGATTTAATTTGATGCCTCACAGGGAGGTGCCTGTGCCCCTGGAAGCCCTGTGCTTTGGGTGGCTGGATGGCTACCAGCTTCCCCGAACATTGCTGCACTGTGATCCGCTGCCTGTGCTGGGGTAATTACAGACAGGCATGGACCGTGCTGGCACCTTCCTCCAACCTCCTCCCACCCCTAGCTTTGAGTCATGCCAGGCCCCTGATTGTGCCTATACAGCTGCAAGATGATTTGGGGCCCTCAGTTGAGGGGGGAAGAGGTAGAGGGGCATAGCTGCACCCCAGAAGCACAGCCTGGACAGCTCCAGCCAATAGGTCCTCAGGGAGGATCCCAACATAGCAGACTCCGAGACTGGCACAGTCCCTCCTGATGTATTGCCAGGGGCTGGTTTGGCAGTCACACTGTGATGGGGTCAGTACCTGGGGATGAGTGAGCTCCGTGTCTGTGCTGAGAGAGGTAGTGCTGGCCTTGCTGTGTCCCTCGCCATGCGGCTGCCTTGGTGGTCAGCTCCAGGAGCAGCGGCCCTGTCATCTGTAAGGTTCCCTGGAGGTGAGTGCTCCAGTGTGGGGCCATCACAGGCTGATATCAGGGATCAGTGCTTCATCCTTTTGCGTCCTTGGGCGCTGGAGGCCAGGCCCTTATTGGGACCAGAAAGCCCCAAGGGGAGGGGGCTAGGGTGTGTGCAGAAAGTGGGGCAGGTAGCCTGAGCCCAGCCTTGCTTTCACAGTTCACTTTCAACAACACTGTGGACCCTTGCCAGCCAGGGTGCTGCCAGTTCCTGGTGCCCCAGCCAGCTCCCTGCAGTAGCCTTGGCTCCTCTTTCCTGCCTACGTAGGATTCTCCTCCGTTGCTCCAGTTGGGTCACCAGCCCCGGCTTGGAAAACCCTGTCAGGTCCTGACATCCATGGCGGGATTGCCTGAGGAAACTTTGCTGTCCTTTCCACTGCTCTGGCTGGGTGACCTTGGCTGAGTCTCACCCTCAGGTCACAGGCACACTGGGCAGGGTGTCCAGGGTCCCTGGAGGCTGACATCCCCGGCTGAAAGGCCACAGCTGACAGAGGGTCCTGGCTTCTCTCAGGGGAGCAGGTGTGACACACCTGCACAAGCCAGGAGATGCTCAGACCTTGTGGCCCATCCTGAGGCTACCATCTCGAGTGCTTTCTTCTTGCTTAGTGTTTCTATTTTGTACTTGCTGAGAATATAGAACGATAGAGTGCTTGCCTTGGACTCCATCCTCAGCACTGAGATACAGAAGTAAGTACATAAAAATTACTGTACTAGATCTTTAAAATATGGGTTGTAGGGTCAGGGATGTAGCTGAGCGGCACAGTGAGTGCAAGCCCTCATTTCAGTTCCCGTAACAACAAACAAACAAATAAATACACACAAAATGGTAGAGTTCCCCCCAAACTTCTTTGCATTCAGATTCAGACCCTTCTGTACTGGGTTTCAGGTCAGAGCTGCTCATGTCTAGGAGACGCCAGCTCCTGGTGGTGCGGATAGGATTGCCCAAGGTGTCTTGGCTGTTTTTGTTACTGACACTTTTTTTTTGGAAATAGGGTCCTGCCTTGTAGTTCAGCCTGACCCTCAGCTCACTCTGTAGCCAGGATAGCCTTGAACTCAGCAATCTTCCTGCCTCTGCCTGTGCCTCCTGAGTGCTGGGATGACAGGTGTGAACTACCGTGCCTGGCATTTCTTGATGATAGTAAAGTTCTCAGATGGCATCCAGGTCACCTCCCTTACTCAGGTGTTCTTTCAGTGGCTTATGGATGGAAACATCCAGCTGTGCCAAGGCCAGCTATCAGTTGGGCTGTGCTGGGTGACTGTGGATATGTCGTGGCTGCTGTTGGTACTGGGGTGGAGATGTGGAGCTTGTGAATTGTAGGCATCTATGTAGTGAGGAAAGTCCCCGTTCTGATCTTCAGAGTGGGTGGACGTGGGGAGCTTCCCTACCTACAAGAGCTGGCATTGTGTCCAGGAGAATTTGTCTCAGTGGAGCCATGTGTGGTCAGGGTGGAGGTGATCTTGCTGCTTCTTGGCGGGGGGGCAGGGCTTTTACATCAGGGAATAATGGTGAAGACAGAGCCAGAGTGGGTCTGGCTTCCCTTTCCACACCTTGCCCCTGTGAGCCTGTGGCAGGGGCCTGTTGAGCCACCCAAGCCCTAGGTGCCCATCTCTGGCACAAGTGGTTGTCTACTACTTCAAGCCATGACCTGTGAAGGCCCTATCCCTGGGCTGGAAATGTAGGCCTTTCACGGCCTGGGGGCTGGGCGAATGGGAGCCCTGGGCTTTGGTCAGGCCAGTGGCCAGTGACCCAGCTTCGTGGGGGCCAGGGCTACAGCACCAGTCACCACTCTGGAGCCAGCCTGGAAGAGGTGGAATGTTGGCCATGGAGGGCCGGGCTTTGCAGCCTGCTGTTAAGTTATCTTGAGTAGATTTCTCACTAATCCCACCAGACCCCGTGTGAGAGTTCTGTGGGCCTGGTATCATTCGCTCTCGCACTGGCTTAAGGAGCCCCTGGGGACCCACGGGGAGCCTCTGGCTGAAGGAACATATCAAGATCCCTCAGCAGATAGGTGGCCTAGTCAGGAGAGGAGCAAGACCTGACTTCCAGCTGCTGCTCTGTCCTGCTGTGCAGGGGTCCCTAGGATTTCAGAAAAGATCTTTAGCTCCTGGGTCACTGTTTTCTCACCAAAAATTCAGTGAGATAAGATTTTTCCTGGTGCATAAAGAGGTCAGTGGTGACCAGGGCTATCAGTACCTGGGGCTGAAGGTGCATCAGAGAAAGTCATCGGATGCAGCAGCACCAGCCCCTTTTGGACGATGAAGGTGGGGTGTTCTGTCCGGTGAGCCAGGTCAGAGGGTGGAGGACGGCCCTAGAGCATTCCAGGGCTCCCGCTGGGCTTGCTCAGCACTAGTTCCTCTGCTGCAGTGGGCCTGGCTGGGGCTCTCGTGAAAGGACAGCTCCGTGAGGACCATGGCTGGGGTTGGGGCCAGGCGTCAGCAGACCTGCTGTAGCCAGTGGTAATGAGAGGACTGACAATCAGCCTCTGTACTGGGTGTGAAGTGACCCAGCATCAGTCAGTGACATAGCACCCCAAGTTGATGGCCAAGCTGATGTTTACCCTCTCAGTCCCAGAGGCCAGAAGTCCGAGATCGGTTTATGAGCAGGGCTGGTCCACCTGAGGCCACTGTGCTCACGGATGAGTATTTCCTCCCTCTGTCTCTACATGCTCATTCTCTTGTGTGTCCTCATCTCCTCTTCTGTAACACCCCTGGAAGACACTGATTGGCTAAGAGCCCACCTTAGTGACCTTATTTTACCCAGTGGCCTTTTTTCCCCCTATTGTTTTTTGTGTTACCAGGGATTGAATCCAGGCCCTTTACCCTGAACCAAATTCCCCAGCCCTTTTTTTTATTTCTTTTTTTCGGTCAGGATCTCAGCAAGTCACTATGTTGCTTGAGTTGAGCTTGAGTTTGGGACCCTCCACCTCCCAGAGCACTGGCTGCACACCCAGCTCCCTCATGGCCTCTTTGAAGACCCCTTTCTTCAAGTACAGTCACTGAAGTCCGAGAGTCAGTGCTCTAGTGTGTGTACTTGGGAGGGTGCGGCTCGGCCTTCTCCCCGGCCTCTGGTACGCTGTGTGTGTTGGGGAGGGCGTCCTAGGTGCTGTCTGTCTTGATGGCAACCACCCATTTCTAGGTCGACCATATTTTGAGTTCCTTCCAGCATCACTCAAATTGTACCCCTCAGCTTAGGACAGTGGGGACCCAGGGGCCACACTGTGATGCCATCGGCTGGAAAGTGTGGCTCCAGCTTTGTGCTGTCCACAGAAGACAGCCGTTTAAATGCACAACTACACGCAGGCTGAGTGCCAGCCACTCAGTTCTATGACCCAGCCAGAGTAGCCACACACTGCGGGGTGAATGCAGCCCTGCTGGGGGTGTGTCTTCTGGAGTTGACCTGGGCAGGATGTGCTGCTTGGACAGGAAGGATGGCCAGGCTGTTAGGTCCCATGTCCGGCCCTTGCTGCCTGGGGCTGCTGGACTGACGGGTGATGTCCAGTTCCTGTGGGAGTGGCTCTCACATCAGGACAAATGATTTAGTCCTGGCTTCTGCCCCTTCCCTGGTTCCCCCAGCCAAGCCTTTCCAGTACATGCCCACATGGGACTGCCTTGTGTGGCCCGGTGCCCTCTATGTTAGCCTCAGGTGTAGCTTTTACCTCTTCTCACGGGAACCTTGTGCAGGAGTCAGTCTCAGGGTGTCTGATTGCTGCAGACCCCTGGAAAGAGCCAGGTTGGGGTATAGAGGTCAAAGGCTTTCAAAAGCAGGGCAGGTGCTTGAGAGATTCACAGGACTGTGAGCCGGACTCGGGATGAAGGCCACAGTAACCACATGAAGCAAATGGCCACAGTGAGGTCTTTGTGGCATTGTTTTCCTCCAAGACTCTGTGACTCCACTGCAACCTCGGGTTGGTGGGGCCAGGTGGGGGTGACAGGGAGGAGAAAGGCCTCTCTGGCCCTCCTGATAGGAGACCACAGCGCACCCTACTGTCATGTCTGGGCACCCCGCCAAAGACACAGGCAGTCAGTCGCCTTATTAGTGTGGGCAGCTTCTCAGGGGAGCCACCAGAGCTGAGAACCAGAGCTACTGCAGTCCTGCAGGGTGGCTTCTGTCAGGCCCTGGCGGGACCCACCTCCCTGCTTCCCAGGTCCCTCAGGCTCCACTTCCCACCCATCCGTCCTCCCTGCTGCCCTCTGAGCTGGGCAGCCGCTCCTCCCTCCTCCATTTTGGGACAGGCTGCTTCTCTTCCTGGCTCTATAGAAAGGTTCTTGTACCCTGATGTGGTGCCTGTCACCAGGCATGTTCATGGCCTACTCGGCAGGCACAGGGTTGTCAGATGGGCCAGAGTGGCTCATCCTCCTGCCCTGGGTGGGAGTGTCGGGTCAGGGAGTCAAGCTCTGCTTGGGTAGCTGCCCTTGTGAGCCTGTTCTGCTTGACATCGTGCCCCTCTGCCCAGTCCCGAGGATGGCTCCCTTCTAGAAGCCTGTGTTCACTCACTTTCTAAACTAAGAGGAGCAGGTTCCACCTCCTCTGACTAACCAAGTTAGATGCTGCACAACATTCACAGCCCCACGCAGCCTCCCACTCCTCGCTGCCTCACTGGGTTTCTGCAGTGTGCTTCTTCCATCAGGGAGGCTCTCCCACTTTCTAGAGGCAGACAGAGGCCCCCAATGCAAACGTGTCGGTAGCCACTGCAGCTGCTCCACTGGGCAGAGCTGCCTCTTCTCAGCCCAACCCACAGCAGGGGCTGTATGTGGGCCCCTGGACGGCCAGCCCCTCTCACAGCTACCACCCCTGGTGTAGCTGTGAGCTGGTGTCCTGGGCAGCTCTCACTCAGGGACCCTGGAGCACAGCCGCAGGACCCTGGAGTTTGTGTCTGTGCACATGGCCCTCTCACCTGGATAGTGGCACCATGGGGAGGCTGTGGCCCCAAAGCTGGCTCTTGTGTTTCCTGCTGAGTCCCAGCATTAGTAGGAGAGAGAAGGGCAGTGCAGGGCCCCTGGGAAGTGGGCAGTAAGTAGTGTTGGCTGAGAGCAGGCAGGTGTGCGTGGGCCCTTCCTGGTGAAGAGCTCTCCTGAGCCTGGCCCTGGCTGGAGCTCGGAGCGGAGTAGGTCACTTGTTCTGTCTAATGTTGCTGGGGTGGCTTCTTGAGTGGTGCCATTGTGGAGTGAGGTGAAGTGTGGTTGTTTGGTGGGCCTGGAGCAGAAACCAGGACTTGGCTTTATCAGGAACTGGTAGGCAGGCTTCAAGCCCCCAGCCTGTCCTTGTTTTCTGTAAAACAGATCAAGGTGCTTGGGCCCTAGGCACCCAGGGTCCTCTCTGAGTGCCATGAGGTTCTGCAGAAAGGGAATTTGGTCTAGTCTGCTGCACATGGCAGGTAGTACATGTGTGTTCTCTTGTGTACACACACTACATCCTTTGCCAGGCCAGACTTGGCAGGAGTCAGGCCTGCGGAGGAGACAGGATCCTGACCTGGCACTGCTCAGGAGTAGGAGGAGCAAAGTTCTGTGGAGGGAATCCTTGGCTTTCTTCTCTCTTCCCTCAGGTAGGGGGTAGGGTAGGGTTAGTTGTCCTGCTGACCTTTGACCTCACTGGCCAGGCCAAGCATTAGGCTCCAGGCCAGCGAGGAGAATGTGGAAGGATTCCAAGGGCTCTCAGCATCTTTTTGCTGACAGCCACAAATGCTGGTGGGTTCAGCCCCTTCCAGTCTGTTCTGTAGAAAGACACAAGGAGCCCCAGGTCCCACCATTCCTCCTGCGTTCCTCCATGGCTTGGGTGTCCTGCTTTGTTAGAGTCCTGGAGGATGACAGCTGTGTACTGCCTGAACTGGGAGCATCCTGGGCAGGGCACACTTACTCCCCTTGCCCTCTGGGCCAGTGTTCCATGGGGCAAAGCTGCTGTGTCGCATCCCCAGCCCCCAGTACCTCACCTGGTATGCAGAGGTGTTCTCTAATAAATATTGTATGAACAAGTGCCTAAGTAGAAGAATGCAGCTGCTAAATATAATGACTCACCATCACAGCACGCGGCAGTGCAGCGTGAGCAGGTGGGCTTCCTCACAGAACACAGGGATCATTGCAATTGGAAGGCGGGGTGGTCCCTGCCCATTAGTGGGACTGTGCCACATAGGGTGACACAGGGGGGTCCTCGGCACCCCAGCATCTCTGGGAGCCCCTGAGTTTCACATCAAGCTTGAGGACGGCACAGTGGACAGCCGGCCTCTGGCCTGTGCACAGAGAGGCTTCTTAGTCCAGTTCAGGTTGATTTCCGCAAGGTCAGGGTTCTTCCCTGACCTGCTGCATTTTACTTTGGCTGCCTTTGGGTTGATAAGAAAAGACATTCTTGCCCCTTTAAAGTAAACACCCACCCCTGCAGGTGTTAGCTTAGCTGCCTCCTTGCAGACTCCTTTTGTTTCTGGGAAAGCCAGGCTGGTAGCCACTGTGAAGTGCTGTGCCACCCAAGGCTAGGGGTCACATTCTTTCCTGAGGAAAGTGGAGGTACCCGAGGCAGAAGCTGTGCCCACTGCCAAGGGCTGCCGTGGTCCCTCTTGGGGACCCAGTATTTTGTGAACTCTCTCCCACCACAGGTGCCCTCAGAGGCTGGACAGGCCCCACGATTGGCACCTGGCCTGGCTAGGGAGGGCAGGTCTGGAATGTATTCACTCCACAGGGCGCTGTCTGAGGTCGGGGCAGGAGCATTCGTCCATGTCCTCTGTGTGTGGATTTGGGGCCCATCTTGGTTTTCTCGTGGGCATGGCATGGCCTCCTGAGTGAGCCCCAGAGTTGACAGGCAGACTTGTGGGCTGAGCAGACCCATCCCCAATAGAGCTGGATCCCCCACCAGATCCCGTGGTTGCTGGGAGACAAGGTGACCCAGAGGTGGGGCTGTGGCACTCACCAGGACACCAGGCTGGTTCTCCAGCAGGCTGCCCTTCTCGCCAGGGCCAGGCCTACTCCACAGATCTGGGAGGGGAGCTGGCCCCTCCCAGCACGGAACCTCTGTCTGTCAGCTCGGTGGCATCTATACCTCTGCCTCTGCCTCCATGTCCAGATAGCAGCACCTGTGCGTCCAGTAGGCTGGCCACTCTCAAGCCAGATGGAGGCGGTGGCTGTGCCCAGGTGGCCTGACTGGCACTTCAGCACCCACACTGCCATGCCTACTGCTCCTGCATTCCTTGAGTATGAGAACTCAGCTGCAACGCTGGGGAAGTGAAACCTGTGGTCACCCCGTGTGTCACGCAGAGGGCACAGCAGGTATTTGGGGACCCACCTTGCTCAGCTCTGGGTGGCTGCTGATATTTTCTCTTGTCACTGAGGACATGGGTGGAAGAGCCTGGAGCAGGTACCAGTGGGCCTGAGGGCCTTGGGGTTTAGTGAGCAGGGTCCTCTCACATACCCACCCTCTCTGGGGCTGTGCTCTCAGCCTGGTACAGTCACTATCAGTGAGAGGCACCTCTGCTCACAGTGTGCGCAGATGTGCAGAGTATACATGTGGACACACAAGAACCTATGAACACATACCTGGTCATACATGCACCTATATGCAAAAGCACCTACATACTTGCACATGCAGGAGCACATGTGCACACACAAACATGTGCACACAGGTATGCACACATAAGTAGGCAAGTGTGAGCACACAAGCACGCACGCGTACCAGACTTAGACTGGGTTGCATGGGTCCTTGCCAGGCCTGTGCCTCCCTTCTGCGCTTTTTCCATGCAGCAGTCCTATCCCGCTGCAGCTGTTCTCTGCCTGGCAGTGCTGCCTGTCCTGACCAGGGGCAGCTGGAGGAGTACCATGCACAGAGCTCATTTCCCTCTGCCTCCTGAGCTCTGTCCGCTTCAGCCCAGCATTCTGTGGTGCCAGAGTAGGCCCAGCCCACTCTCCATGCCACATGCCTGCCAGTTGCACCTTGGACTTCATCCTCCAGGCTCCTGGTTGGTCCCCAGTCCCATGTGTCGCCTGCTCCTCTTTGGTGCTCTTTCCCCACTGCCTCTCCTCCCCTGCATGGCGCAAGGAATCCAGTACTGGGTGGAGCTGCCTTCCCTTCCTTCAGAGGACTGAGCAGCTCCTGGGGACTTTCCCAGCATCCACTGGGCCTGTGGCTAGAGAGGGGCCATTGTATTATTTTTATTAGTATATGTTTGTGGTTCATAATGAACACGTTCAGTGTGAGGAGTTAGTACGTTACTATATCTCATGGCTGGCGTCGCTCCCTGCGGGGATCACCATCCTCTGTCTTCCTGGTCTTATGCCCATCTCTTGGCACTATAGCAGGGCCTTTGCACTGCTTGGCCTGCCTGCTCTTTGCCGTGGTGAGGAGGATGACCACTTCCTCCTTCTACTTTACTGCTGGGTCCTCCTCCCCCAGGTCTCCCTGTAGCTCTGCAGGGTTTTGTCCCACTGGACAGGTTCCCACAGTGGGGCTGGGTCCAGGAAGGCAAGGCCACCTGACTGAGGAGTTGGCCTGGTGCTCCCAGCCTGCAGGTACCCTGATGCAGCACCAAGGGTAAGCGAGTCATGTGGGTGGTTGGCAGCTCAGAGCTTGAGTGCCCACCCCCCCAAAAACATGAGTTTTGGTGTCTCCTGGTGTGGACACCCTGCCTGCAGATCATGACAGGTGGCAGAATCTCTAAGGCAGGTCCTACCCCGGGGTGTGATTTGGTGTCCCGAAGTGTCCTCATCTGCCATGCTGGTCCTATAGCCTAGGACAAGGCCTGGGACAGGGTTTCCTTGAAGTTTGGGGCTGGGTCAGGGCTTCACAGCCGCCTGCATGCCTGCAGAGTCAGCCAACTTCCCTTCCTGCTGTCCTCAGGAAGGCTCAGACGCACAGCATGACAAGCAGCCGGAAGGCTTAGGATGTGGCTGAGACAGGATTTTTTTCAAAGTTCCTCTCGGGGTCCTCCCTGGCTGGGGCTGGCTATTGACAGTCGGTGCATATTATGCTGGTAGAACTCTCATATGGCTGCTATTTGTGTGTGCCTGTTTTTACACCGTGTAATTAAAACATTTATTTGGCCTTCACAGTGAAATCTAATTTCTTGAGTCTAAGAATTGCCGATATTGGCAGGGAGACCACAGTCCGTCAGGAAAACAGATCCCGGAGCCTGTTGGATAATTCATAGTGTGGTATTTGCAAATCAGGCTGTGGATTGGTCTAATCAGAGCTGATGTTTGTAATTGATGTGTTGAGTTGGGGTTTTAGTGTGGGGGGCGTCACTGAGTGTTTGTGTGTGGCCGGCAGGTGGCCTTCTGGGGCTGACTCAGCCCTGCCAGCTGGGCAGTGGTGCCTCTGCAGCCACGTGTCTGTGCTGGCCCTGTGCCACCTGCCCTGGAGCTGCCTCCTACCTTACTCTGCAGGCCCCCAGAAACCAGGTCTGTGCCCATCTCCTGGGTACTGATGTGATCATGGAGCCTCAGTGTCACCTGCCCACAGGCATTCGGCAGGGGCAGAGCTGGGATTCGAACAGAGAGCCCAAGGTGATGTCTGCCCCGCGTTTGCTCCCCGCAGGGCCATCCCAGAGTCCTAGGGTGGGCACATCACTGACACTGTCTGTCTGCTTTCTTCCAGACCATCATGGAGCAGTTCAACCCCAGCCTCCGCAACTTCATCGCCATGGGGAAGAACTATGAGAAAGCTCTAGCAGGTAGTGCTGGTGCCCTGGGCATAAGGACTGAGGCTCAGTCCCTGGAGTCTGGGTTGAGGCCATGGGTTCCCTGCTGCAGAAACAAAGTCCCGCGGGTGGCCTGAGGGTGTACATGCCATCAGAGTGACCCATGTCCTCACCCTGTGGGTCGACTTGTCCCAGGGCTATGGTGACAAGCAGGGTACTGAAAAATGGGTGTGGTCGTCTGCCCTTCAGACTCTGGAAATTGAGGGTTGGAATACACAGGATTGATGTCATAGCAACAGTGTGTTGGGGCCTGTCCCTGCTGAGTAGACTGTGTCCAGCTCTTGGTCTGGGAACCAAGACTGAGGTGTGAGTGGCTGAGGTAGCAGCCAGGACCTCGACATCCTTGGCCAGCCCAGGGGAGGACAGGTGCAGACCTGCAGCCATTGGATCCTGGGCCTGCCAAGGCCCCGGTAGGGCTGAGCAGTGCCCTGTGAGAGCCCAGCTGTTTCTGGGCCGTCACTAGCTGTGGCATCTTTATAGGTGACACTCCCTCCAGCAGGAAGGTCATGTGTGTCTCCAAATAGACACCATATCTCTGCAACCTCAGAGAGGCCAAGCCTGTGGCCCAGCATTGGGAAAAGAGAGGGCTCAGCTCCTGTTTTCCTGCCACCTTTACTGTTGGTGACCTGGGAACAAAGCACACTGACCAGGCACTGGAGAATGGGCTTGTCCCCAGCCAAGGCCTCCTGGTTTGCCACTGTCACCCCATGGAGAGCAGCCTGGGTTCTTCTTGGGACTCTGGTCCTCCTGAAGGACTGTGGGCAGGGCTGCCCCTGCAGAAGGGAAGTGACACTAGGTCCTACACAGGCTGAGGGTCACTGAGGTCACGCTGGGGAGTAACCTCTTCATGTGACATCCCACCATCCCCAGCCTGCTGGGCCATGCCACTGACTGGCCCCTGGGATCATCTCTGGGCACAAGCAGGTCAGGGCTTCCACTTCCTGTCCTCTCCTTAGGGTACACAATAGCTCTGCAGCTAGTATGTGCCAGGGTCCTCTGTGCCTTCCTGGGACATCTTCACTTAGCCCTACCCCGTCCCTCTGCAACCTGAACCGGGTCACTCAGCCCCAGGGGCCCGTATGTCACAGCTCCAGAGGCACCCTGCTTGTGATTTGGATTCTGTCCAGGAGCTGCCCCCTCAGGGTCTTTGTGGCATTGTAGACCCCCAGGTGACAAGGAGGAGACCTGGGTTTGGTGACAGGCACGGCCACTTCTGTGCCCTGGCAGAAGCTGGGTCCGGTCTACTCCCCTGTTGTGAGGTGTTTGCTCACAGTGGCCCTTGCCTGTCCTCAAGAGTGGACTTGGGCTAGGTCTAAGTGCCGACTCAAGAGGAGATTTTGAAGGGGCAAGAAGAGAAGGCGGTGTAGAGGCGGTAGAAAGTCCTGCTTCAGGGACTGACTCTGTGGTCAGATTGCCTGAGTGAGGCTGGTTTTCAGGCTCTGAGGGCCCAGCTGCTGGTCTTCTAGCCAGTTTGCCTGTCATGCCCTGTGGGTGCGGGAGTCACAGGGACAGGATGGGCGCTCCTGAGGAGGCTGGGAGCGAGATGTGCAGGTTCCTACAACAGCCCCTTTCCCCAAAGCCTCGGTCTGTAAGGAGCTCTCCCTAGCACCCTTGGCTTTCTCCTGGCCGGGGGAATTCCGTTCCCAGGCATCCTGAGGCAGGAGTGGCTGTGATGTCCTTTGCGTGGCTGAGCTGGGGGCCTGGGCTGTGACCTCCTCCTCTTTTTTTTTTTTTTTTTGAGACAAGGTCTCACTTTGTAGTTCAGGCTGGCCCTGAGCTCACTACTAGCCCAGACAAACCTGAACTGAGCAATTCTCCTGTCTCTGCCTCCTGAGTGCTGGGATTACAGGCGTGAGCCACCACGCCCAGCACTGTGGTATGTGGTATTGATGGCTGTTGGGCATGAGTCGCCACGCCCAGCATTGTATGTGGCTACCGGGATCAAGCTCAGGACCTTGCACTTGTGAGACAAGTGCTGGAACCACTGAGCTAAATCTCTGGCCCGTGACCTTTTCCTCTTTGATGCTAGGCTCAGGTTTCCTTCCGGGCCTCCCCCCAACCCTGGTTCCTCCCAAGACTGTCCCAGCTGTGCGCACAATCTGAGGGTGACTTCCCCTTCCTGTTTTCCTTGATTGTTTGTGGGACAGGCTCAGTGTCCAGGTCTCTACACCCCAGAGGCTGCACCCAGAATCTTGCTCCTTGATTTCTTGTGGCTTTTTTTTTTTTTTTTTTTTTTGAGACAGGGTCTCACTTCGTAGTTCAGGCTGGCTCTGAGCTCTCTGTGTAGCCTAGGCAAGCTTTGAACTCAGCAATCCTCCTGTCTCTGCCTCCCAAGTGTTGGGATTACAGGCGTGAGCCACCACGTCTGGCATTGTGGTATGCAGTGTTAATTGTTGGTGGGCGTGTCTCCACGCCCAGCATTATATGTGGTTGCCGGGGATTGAACTCAGGACCTTGCACTTGCGAGGCAGGTGCTGGAACCACTGAGCTAACCCTCCGGCCCTCTTATGGCTTATTTTAAGAAGCCCAGGCAACCGAAACACTCCCCCGACCCTGGAGACATGGTCTTGTGCCACAGAACAAATTGTGTGCACTTAATTGAAAACTACATAAATAAAATTTGATCAAGTGCCCAGTTATAAGCCCCGGAGTGGGTTCTGTGGAAAACAGATTAGAAATTGTAATTATGCCACTGGCAGCTGCTCCCGGCTGTGTTCTCCAGGGCCGCTGCCTCAGCCTTCATGCACCCTGAAGTGCAGGATGGGTGGGGCCCCTTCTCAGGTGTGGGAGTCGGCCAGGTACCCTGAATTCAAGACAGTTCCCAGGCTACCTGGACAGAAGCCAAGACCTACCAGCTGCTGTGTGAACACGGCACCCCAGCAGGAAGTGCTCACTCTCTCCTCCCCATCAGGTCGGTGTCACCTCTGAGTTGACATGAGCACCTCTGGCTGCAGCAGTTCCAGGTGCTGCCTTCAGCCTTACAGGGTATTTTGGGAGTTTATTTGTATGTCGAAGGATGAACTCAGGGTCTCACACCTGCCAGGCAAGTGCTCTACCACTGAGCTACATCCCTGGCCTTTTTTATTATTTTGAGGCAGTCTTGCTAAGTTGCTCAGCTCACATTTGTGATCCTCCTGCCTCAGCCTCCCAGGTAGCTGGGGTTTGGGGGCTGTGCCACCACATCTGGCTCTTCAGCCTGCCTTCAGCAGTGGCACGTGGTCCCCAAAAAGTTCTGGTTTTTTTGTGGGGATTTGTTTTACAGTCCTAGGGATAGAACTCGGGCCCTTATGCTTCCAAGGTAGGTGTGGTACCACTTGGGCTAAATCCCCAGCCCAGGCTCTGTTTCGCAAGGTTCAAGGAGATGTGGCTGCCCTCTTGGGTTTGGTTCAGGGCCCTTGAGTGAAGCAGTAGCTTTTCATCTCACTAAGTGCGCTGGCATGGACAGGGTACAGCACTCTGCAGGGGGCTTGTGTCGTCCAGACCGCGTGGTGCACAGTGTTCTGCACGTGAAAGGGCTGCCAGGGTGTGTGTGGGGGGGTGAGAATCAAGAGTTGAGGTGTGTGTGCTCTGCACCTGTCCAACCACACACAGGGACGCAGCCCTGGCTGCGACTGTGGTGCTTGTGTCCTATGAGGGAGTAACTGTCCTCTCCTCTTCTCTCTCAGGTGTGACCTTTGCTGCCAAAGGCTATTTCGATGCACTGGTGAAGATGGGGGAGTTGGCCAGTGAGAGCCAGGGCTCTAAGGAACTCGGTAAGGGCCGGACTGTGTGGGTCATTCCATGTCCCAGGTTGTTCTGTGTCCCAGGTGGGCCTGGGGTCTTTCTTGTTCTGACCCTTTAATTTGGGATCAGGTTTTGCCTGTCAACAACAAGAAAGGTGTTTTTTTTTTTGAGACAGGGTCTCACTTTGTAGTTCAGGCTGGCTCTGAGCTCACTATGTAGCCCAGGCAAGCCTAGAACTCAGTAATCCTCCTGCCTCTGCCTCCCGAGTGCTGGGATTACCGGTGTGAGCCACTACACCCGGCACTGTGGTATGTGGTATTGATGGCTGGTGGGCGTGAGTCTCCACGCCCAGCATTGTATGTGGTTACCAGGGATCGAACTCAGGACCTTGTGCTTGCGAGGCAGGTGCCGGAACCACTGAGCTAACCCTCCAGCCCCCAAGAAAGGTGTTTTAAAGTGACTCCCACCCTCAGAGTTGGTGAGGAACACCCCCTCCTGAAAGTAGGGACCCTGGCAGGCTCAAGTACTGTTTGGAGGTCCCCTGGTGGGCTCCTCGCCCATCGGAGCGTGGCATAGGGGTGAGGGGTGTAGGCAAATCTGCTCTGAGAAGTTCGGGTTTGGGGCCGTGTGTGGAGATGCAACTCAGCTGCTGGGTCTCCTCACCGTGCGGCCAAGTGTGAAGTGGGTAGGAGGGAGGCAGGTGCTTGCTGGGCCACCCATCTTGGGCATGTGTGTTGCTTGCAGTAAACGGAGGAGGAGCGTTCACAGTGGGACTCTGGTACCTTGTCATTTTCATCGTGTTTCTCTGTGTTTTGGAGATGTGTGTGAGAGGCACATTGCTGTCAAGGGACACAGAATGTGGAAGCCACAGGCTGCCTGCAATACAGTCGAGAGCTTGGCTTCAAGTGGAGCCCACATTTTCCTGGGCCTCCTAGCTAGGGCATCAGGGCCACCAAGGAAGCTGAGGGCTCCCCTCCCTCACGGTGGCGCCATGGCCATGGGGCAGACCTGGGCTGTGTCCTCAGTAGTGCTTGGGCGAGCTGTGCCCCAGGCTGACTGTGAACCAATGAAAAAGCTGCATGATAAAGAGCCGCTTGGAGTTGTCCAGCCTCTGTGCAAGGAGGGTGGATGTCTGCATCTGGCCTCTGCATCCAGAGCCCCCTATTCCAGGAAGTGGCCCTTGTGTCTGGCCCACAAAGGCCACACATGGAGATACTCAGGTGGAAGCAGGCTAGTGTGATGGGCAGGCAAGCTGATGTGTTCTGGCCTCTGTTTTTCTTCAGAGACTAATTGCTCCCCTTGGCTCAGCTAAGGGCCAGATTGGAGGCTGGGTTCTCAGTTGTTGGGGTTTCCAACCCTGCCACAAGCCCCTGCATACAACCTCTGCTGGCCTCCTCCACACTGCCTCTGTGTGCATCTCCTGACCTTTCTCGCTGACAGACATGGCACTGTGGACAGAACGGCAGGCTTTACTACCTCTGCCATTCCCTTGCTTGAGGCCATGGAGGCTTGCCAGTGTGTCCACTGATCTCTGGATTCTCATGGCCACCAGATGTGAAGGGCTGCTGTGCTGATGGGTGCTGCTGTGGGCCTGGCCTGGGGTGAGAGGCATGGGGCCATATGTGTACACAGCTCAATGTGGGGAAGGCCACAGGGAATTCCTCACACTGAGCGCTTGTGGACTATGGCTCTAGGCATCCAGAAAGAGCCATGCTGTCCCCCAGCTGACACTTGAATATGGGTGTCCAACCTTCATGTGTCCTGTGCCACCTGGGGGGAAGAGGAATTGTCCTGGAAAGCTTATAGAATGAGTAAGATACTAGAACATGTAAGAAACAAGACTTCCTTTATTTCTTAATTTTGTCACTTACTGGATTATGTTGTAAAACATAAGGCCCAAGTTAGTAAGAAAACTCAGACATCCGCTTAATAATGGTAACCACCTGTCTTCACAGATGCCTGAACAAGTCAATAGGCTAAATACTCTCATCAGCAACCCCTGTGTTTTACGTCCAGGTGGCATCAAATGTAGTGTTCGGTGCGGGAGGGTTTCCATTTGCCTGTGTGGTGGCATGGGAGGCAGACTTCTGCCCCTACCTACCCAACCTGGAGTCCTGGTCACTGTGGTCATGCCCAAGCACTGTGCAGTTGAGTTCTGAAGGATCTCACTGAAAATCACATAAATGTCTTGGTCTTACCCATTCTGAACAGAGTTGCATTTCATAGAACGGAGTTGCACAGGTTACAATTTTGTATGTTTGGCCACTTTCACAGAGCATTTTTGTTATTGTTGTTGGTTGTGTTGTAGCGTGTGTCAGATTTCCCTTCCTATTTATGGCCATGTAATATTCCAGTGTGGATGGGGGGGCACATTTTGAGCTCTTCATTCTTCTATGAGCATCTGGTTTGCTTCCAGTTTGGGCTGCTGTGATCATGGTATATGGATGGATGTGTTTGTGTGAAGCTCTGTTTCTGTTACTCCTGGGCAAGTGCCTGAGAGTAAAACTGCTGGGTCAAATAATTGGAAGTTGAGCTTTTATTAAAGCATTTGCTTTAAAAATAAGTTGGTTCTTTTGCCAGCCCCTCCTGCCCACGCCCTGCCTCTCAGAGGCAGCTGCCTCCAGCGCATGTGCTATTTTCTCCTGTGCGTCTAAACGACAGGTTAATTCTCTTTCTTCTTTTTAATTTTAGATGTTATCTAACGACTTCTTGTGAAAGAAGATTGGATTTAGCTTTTTTTCTTTTTGAGACAGGCTTGGCTATGTAGTCCAGGCTGGCCTTGAACTCGCTGTGTAGCCCAGGCTGGTTTTGAACTGCAATTACAGGCATGTGCCACTACGCCCAGCTGGATTTAGCTTTTTGTGTTACCTTCTTCCCCACCCAGTGTAATGATCCCAGTTTTTGATGGAATCAGTGCCCAGCCTGTCTCTTAAGTTCTTAAGTGCAAGGTACCAAGTTTAACCCCCAGTAGCCACCCCCAAAAAGTCTTTACCTCTTTATTTGGGTTTTTGTCTTACTTAGGAGTTCTGTATATGTCAGACATCTCCAGGTGCAAGTCTTGTGTATCTTGCAAATATTTTCTCTCAAGCTGATTTTGTAACAGTTTTTCTTCTTGGCACTGGGGCTGGAACCCAGAGCCTGGCGCATACACGGTAGGCAAGGACTCAGCCCCCAGATGACACTCCCCTGGCCCCAGGGTTTTTAGAGCTAAAATGTTAAGCTTTAACAAAGTCCAATTGGTTGGTGGTTGTTAAATGGATTTTCTTTTTTTTTTTTTTTTTTTTGAGACAGTGTCTCGCTTTGTCTCGCTTTTTTTTTCGGGCTGGCTCTGAGCTCACTATGTAGCCTAGGCAAGCTTCGAACTCAGCAATTCTCCTGTCTCTGCCTCTGAGTGCTGAGAATACAGGCATGAGCCACCACGCCCGGCACTATGGTATGTGGTATTGATTGTTGGTGGGCGTGAGTCTCCACACCCAGTATTGTATGTGGTTTCCAGGGATCATACTCAGGACCTTGAGTTTGTGAGGCAGGCACAAGCGCTGGAACCACTGAGCTAATCCTCTGGCCCAAAATGGATTTTCTTATGACTTGATCATGACTTGACTGTGCTAAATTTTTCTTCCACAGAGTCCCTAACCGCCTCAGGTCCTTGTTTGTTTCATTTTCCGCTTTCATTTGTTTCCTAACCTGGGATGGCACTTTTGTGCCAAGTCCTTCCGTCCGCTTGTTTTCTTCTTCTGAGCCCCCAGGAGCACATGGGCAGCCCTAGCTTTCTGGCTCCCTGCCACGCGTGGGGCCCTTCTCTGGCATCTGGAGCCCTGAGGTGCCACTCGGCGCTCTTGGTGCCTCGTCTTATCCATTCCTCTTTTACTCCTTCCAATAGGAGAAGAGTCTTACTTTTCTCCAGGCTCCTGGGGTGGGCAGGAAAGGGGGATTGGCTGGTATAGAATTCTGGGCGGGAAGAGAGTGTCACTTGCAGTCTGAAGATCCCATCTTATCACTGCTTCAACCGCTGGTGCTATAATGTTCAACACCGTTTGAGTCTGAATTTTTTTGTTTGTTTGTTTTGCTGTGAGTTTCTCCTCCTTAAAGGCATTTTCTTTTTAAGAATTTCACTCAGGGCTTTCACACTGAACTACATCCAAAATACTCTCTTTCTCTCTCTCTCTCTTTTTTTTTTTTTGAGACAGGGTCACACTTTCGTAGTTCAGGCTGGTCCTGAGCCCACTATGTAGCCCAGGCAAGCCTCAAATTCAGCAATCCTCCTGTCTCTGCCTCCTGAGTGTGCCACCACCCGCATTGTGGTATGTGGTATTGATTGGTGGTGGGCGTGAGTCACCACGCCCAGCATTGTATGTGATTAGTGAAACTCAGGATTTTGCGCTTGGGAGGTAGGAGGCAAGCGGACCAGCAGGCACCGAAACCACTGAGCTAAATCTCCAACCCTCCCTTTCTTTTTCTTTAAGAAAGGATCTTGTTGAGTTGCCCAGGCTGGGCTCTAAGTTGTGATCTTCCCGCCTCAGCCTCCCAGAGTGCTGAAATTACAGGCATAAGTCTGCTTCCCCTGTACAACGTTGTTCATTTCTGTTTACTTTCTCCACAGTTGTCCTGCTGCTATGGCATGGTGGGGTGAGATATTGAGCCAGAGCCCCACCATCCGGGAGTGAGGCCTGGTCTGGGAGGGGTGGGCTGCTCTCTGCCCAGATCAGCCTTCCACTGGACCCTGGGTTGTTTCCCTGATTTAATGTAGAGTTGGTCTTGAACTCCTGGTCCCTCGGTCCTCTCTTCTCAGCCTCCTGAGTTCTGGGACTATAGTCCTATGCCACTGGGCCTGGTGTTGGTGATTCAGTCGTGATGTCTGGAAAGCAAGGCTTCTGCTTGCCCGCTCCCTGCCGACCTCCTTCCTGGACCATCCGTGTGGCCAGGGGTTGCTGGTGAGCAGTGATGCTGACCCGGGGCCACTGCTTCCCCGCTGATCCTGCCCCTGCCGTGTTCACTTCTCTCTCCTCTCCCGCATGCAGGGGAAGTTTGCTGCAGCTCCTGCTGTTTTCTGGGCTCAGTCCCATCAGGATGGTGCAGGCTTCGCTGTGCCCACCCTTGCCTGGTGACTGGCAGAGTGTCTGCTGCCCCTGCGGGCCCCTTTCCCTCTGGCTGTCCAGCTTCGTTTCCCCAGTGAGAGCCCCACTGCGCTGAAAATCTTGTAAGTCACTTCATCTTCAAACAAGGAGCAGACTGGCTGGTGCCGCCCCTTGGGTCCCTTTCTCGCCGCCCTTGAAGGAGTGCCATCTGTGACTGCCTTTGCTGCACTTGCTCCCTCAGAGCAGCAGCTCCAGCCTCACAGTGGGCCGGTGGCCTCGGCTTCACGCCGCCTGAGAGTTCCGCTCAGTCCTCTGATCCGCAGTGGAGTGTTTTCTCCCCTACAGTGAGACAGTCTGCAGTTGACTCCAGGGCTGCGCTTTGAAGCAGCAGGCTTCTTCGTCAGGATGGAGGGCAGCCGAGTTCCAGCATCTTCTCACAGCCCTGCCCGTGCTGTCCTGCTGCTGCCCTCCTCCCCCTGCCGCTCTCCAGCCCCATTCTTGGCCTCACTTAGTTCTGTCGAGGCTCGGCCCAGCCCCTCCTGCTTTCATGCCACTCTGCTTCGTATTGGCTGGGTGTGCGTGCTGCCTTCCACAGGCGTTTTAGTACTTGGGCCAGTGAGCAGTAGTAGCTCAGGGTGGCACAGGCACCCATTCAGGTGCCCATCGGGGTCTGTGCATATGCACTGTCCCTGGACTTGGGAGTCTGGGAGGAGGCCTGCAGAAGGTGAGTGGCGTGGGATGACAGAAGTGGCTGGTCCCAGGCCCCTGCAGGGCTCCTTAGGTAGCCGGTAAACACATAGATTGGGATTCTCTGATGTGTGACAGCAGCGTCCATGTCTCTTACTCCTCCGTCTGTCCGCTGCTCGCCATGGTGGCCAGGAATGAGGCGCCTGTGTGGAAGCTGCAGGGCAGAGGGTAGGCAAGCAGACAGCCTGCTGCTGGGGCCTGGGGCATATATGGGTGCCACCGTGGCTACTATCCAGGCTGCCTTGCTCTTCACCGTGCATCTCCTTAGGGCAGCATCCTGTGCCCAGCTCCGGGGCAGCCACCTGCTTCCTGGGCTGGATGTGTCTTCCCAAGGCACCTGGGGACATGGGAGCAGGCTGACCCAAGCCACTTGGGGAAGTGCCAGGGCAGGGGTGAAGTAGGACTATCACTGCAGAAGCAGGGAGCCACCTGTTCCAAGAGGACACTGGGATCGCTTCTGACCCAGGCCTTGGTGCTGGTAAACTTTCCACATACATGGTGGGGCTGTGCCAGGGCTGGTCCCCACAGGCCGTCTGTAAGCCATCGGTCTCTGGAGGCCTCGGCTGTGCTGCTGGCCTTTCAAGGGCTGCTTTGTACCTGTCAGTGCCCATAGCACACTTGTTTGTGATCACAGGGCATGTGTGAGCTTGCCAAGTGCCCTGGGCCTGGGGTGAGGCCCTTCCTTTCTGCTTGGCATCCCTGGGCACCCTGGAGTGGGCAGGAACTCTGTGCCTCAGAATGTGGATGCTCACAGGAAGGTGGCTGCCACCCTCTCTGAAACTGTGGGCTGGCCTTTGGTGCCTGCCTCACTGGGCTGAGGTGTGGCCTGGGCAGCTCCTGCAGGCTTTGCCTGTTGCCCTCCTCTGCCTCGGAGTTGGGCACAGGCAGTTTTCCCATCTCCTTGCTGGGAGGTCGTCCCGGGCTGGAGCCGAGCCTCAGTGCTTCCCACGCCAGCCTCCAGTTCAGAGGCACCGGAGGGCCCGTCTCTGCATGTGAAGTCTCCAGAGAATCAAGCCCAGGCAAGAGGCAGTGCCCTTGGGTTGTGACCCCGAAGGCCACAGGCTGTCCCACCAGTGGCTCCTATTGGCCGAGGTGGTTTGGAGTTCCTGCCTCACCCGTGCTGCGCTGTAGTTAGATTCCTGTGTTCTTGGGGACGATGGAGGGGGGAGTCTGACTGATCACATCTGCCTCGGGCTGGCTGGGGCCATCCAGTGTGCCCCAGCTGTGTTTCAGGCCTGCCCATTGGTGTGTGGAGCTGGCTCTTGGATGTGTCTCTTGCTGTCAGACTAACCATGGGGATCTGCCTCGGAGACTGCTAATCCTCCCGACAGACACCTTCAGAGCCTTAATTAGATCCACGCTGCAGGGGTTGTGTTAGTGTCACACTCCTGAGGGACCTGACACCAGGTCCTGGCTGGTCCCTGCCTCCATGGCAACTGCTGTCTGGCAACAAAATGGGGAGGGGGAGCTGGCCACACCCAGTGCTGTAGACTCCTCTTCTGAGCAAGGAGGGGGCGCTTCACACCCGAGCTGGCTGGCTACAGAGCAGGTGCAGGATGCCTGGAGGCTGAGGTGGCCTGAGCGGTCCCAGTCTCAGGCAGCCTGGGCTTCTGTGGGGGATGGGTTCCAGTTCTGGCTACCCTGTTGAAAGCTTTGTGGGGCCAGGGAGCCTCTGTCGGGAGAGATTAATAACCGCTTTAATTGGATTTGCCATGGCCTTGTGGTAGCAGGGGGTGGCACGGTGTGTGTTAGTGTTTTCCAGCATCAGGTCTGTTCTGTGGCAGGAATATCAATATGGCACCAGTGCCAGGGCTGGCAACTGTGGTGCCTCTGATCCAGTGACCACTGGGTTCTAATCAGGAGCAAATCAGAAGACACTGTCAGCCCGGTTCTGTCCAAACCTGTTCCCAGGAGGTGAAAGTCATTGCCCAGTGACAAGGCAGGTGGAGCCAGAGCAGAGTGTGGGGCCTCAGAGGGTAGCTGGTGGCTAGCTCTGTTCCCATCTTAGATGCTCAGTCCTGTCCTGTGTCCTGGTGTCGTGACCAGGGCAGGAGGCCCGAAGCCCTGCAATCCCCCCTCCTCCAGAGCCACATGCAGGCCCCAGGGCCTCGCTGGGTATTAGCCCTGAAGTCTGAGGTCCTGGCTGCCTCCATCAGGACAGCCAGTCTGTTCCTCAGGTGCCAAGGCTACAGGGGGCTCTGCAGGCCCCGTGGGGCCCCAGGCTCGTGGCTGGCCATCTGTACCCCAGCTGAGGTGCTCTTGACTTGGCCTGCTGTTTCTTGCAGTGCTGGCTCCCCGGTGAGGACAGAGGAGGCAGGAGTGCCTGGCTGGGTGGGCATGGTGGTGCATGCCTGTAATCTCAGGATTCAGGGAGTCTGGGGAAGGGAACATTGTCCAAATGAAAGCATGTAGTAATCGTTAGCAGTGTCACACGCAGGTGGGCTCACTTCCTAGACTGTCTCCTGGGCAGAGATTTAACCAGCCAGGGTGTGCACCATGCAGACAGTCCCTGATCCAAGTACCTACTGGCAGTGTGACACCAGCTCTGTGGAGAGCTGGGAACACTGGTGGTGGCTGGAGGTGACAGGATTCTGGACACCGGTGGTCCTTCCATAGGGGTGGTCCTCTAGGACCTGCAGTGCCTGTCTGCTCCTGATGGTGGCACTTTTGTCCACCCTGAGGGTGGCTGGGTCTCAGGACAGACATGGGGAATTGAGTGGAGGTCTGGCTTTTTCTGCCTGTAGAGCAGCCTCATTTTTGTGGGACACACTGGTCATCCTGCCTGAGCTGTAGCAGAAGAACTGGCACCAGGCACCTGCCTGTGGTGGTTAGCTCTACCCTGTGAGAGATCACACCAGTGCGGTTCACTGTCCTGAGCATGGCCACTGGCCCACGCATTCCTGGCTGACATCAGTCAGACTCCCTTCTGCAACCCCAAGGGACAGCACAAGCAGGGGCCCCAAGAAGCAGTGCTCCTGGCGAGAGGAGATTACCCAGGAAGCATGTGGTGAGGCTAGTCCAAGCCTTGGTGGAGCTGCCTATCCACAATGAGGGTGTCCAGGTGGCCCCCTGGGGGTGACAGGCCTGCTTCAGCAGGGGACCTCGGTCAGCCAGCATGCCTAGAGAGGGCAGGCGCAGGCGGGGAAGTGCTAGATCCACAGACCTGTGTGTCTTGCAGACATAAGGCAGAAGAGATGGGCAGGGCTTCGGCAGTGAGCGCTGGGGGTGAGTGGGCCCCGGGTTCCCACTGCTTCAGAGCTGGGCCGAGGCCCCCACACCAGGTCCTGAGCCCTGTCTGTTGCTGTTCATGGCCAGGCCCTTGGCAGCAGCCACCCTGCCACCCCACAGACACTTCTGAGCCCAAGTGCTTCCTGCCACCTTGGGGTGGGCGAGTTGATGGTCTGTGGTCTGTGACCACCCAAGACCGTCCTGAGAGTCTGAGGAGACAGTAACTCCAGGGCATGGTGGTTGTCCGCAGTTTGGGGAGGTGGCAACGACTCGGGACAGTGGGGATGGCGGTGAGGAGGAGCCTTGCCCCTCCCTCTTCCCCACAGCCCTGAGGAGTCCAAGTTCTGATTGTTGACACAACATTGACATCCAGGTGGCTCTTTGGGCTTGTTTTGTTTCAGAACAACATGACCATAGGTGTGCTGTCTGCTGTCATCACCATGGCAACGCAGCCATTGATTTTTCTGTTGGTTTCCGCAGGCCACATTCCACTCTAGCTTTTTCTATGTGGGAGAAGAGCCCACTTCCCCCAGGGAAGCACCAGAGGCCTGAGGAGAGTGGGGCTGGTGGCCTGGTGGTGTCCCTCTGTCCTGCCTTGGCTCCGGACCCCTCACCCCTTGCATGGCCCCAGCAGCACGGTGCCCTGCAGCCCCTCAGCTGTCTGTCCTTCTAATGAGAACTCCTTGTTCACACCGCATTCAGGCGTATGCTGATTAGCTCTCCGAGGTGCCTTTCCACCTGGGAAACCACCAGAATAATTGAGCATTATGGATATTTGCTTCCGAAGGTGATATGTGTTCACAGCCAAGTTTGAGCAGCTGACCGTTTGGCTCCGAGCCCCTCTGCCACCAGCAGAGAGAATGGTAGTGCTGGCACCTCCGGAAATGATGGGAATGGCCAAGGAAGGAGTCCACTGGTGATGCCCTGCTGAGCAGGCGCCCTGCACTGGGGAGTCCAGGTCAGGGAGTTGAAGTGCAGAGGAGACTCCTGATCCTCTGCACCTTCAGCTCCATCTGGACCAGGAGCCCATCGCACGCCTTCTGCTGACATGTGAAAGAAGTGGCGTAGAACCATCTTCTCCAGCACATGCTCAGGCTGCATCGGGACTCCGAGTCCAGGCTGGGCCAGTCCTGTCCTCCCTGGCTGTCCCCAGGTGCTGAGCTGGGCGCGCTCCCCATGATCCCGCTGCTCAGTGAGGTGCTCTTCTCCTGGCGGGGTGGCCAGCGCAGAGCCAACGAGCTAGGCAGTCCAGCCCACAGGCCTGGCTCTCCCACATCCATACCCTCTACCCCTTCACTCCCCAGGACTCCTTCGGGCTGTGCTTTTTTGCGGCACAGAGCAGCCCTATCCCAGCCTGGCCCTTGTGAGCTGTGCACGGGATGCTCTCCCCTCACTCCTGCCTGGAGTCTTGTGGCCGCACGATTCCTCCCCAGTCCAGCCAAAGGCCCTGCTGCTTTGAGGCTCCTGTGTGTCCCTCTGACCTTGGCAGAGGCCAGTGTCTGTTCTACCCTGCTGTGCAGCCAGGAGAGAAGGCAGCAGGTGAGAGGCCTGCTCCTCAGCAGCTGGAGGCCAAGGCTCTTCCTCCTCTTTGCCTGTTTCCTTTGCCCGCATCAGGGACCCTTCCAGCACTGAGGAGAGGTACCGGGTTGGGTGGATCCAACCTTGTGATGCTTTGTGATGAAGGCAAGCGCCCTCCTCACACTGGCTTGCTCCTGGGCACCAGGTAGTGTCTGTAGTTAGCCATGAGGATGTGGGGTGCCTTCCGCTGCTTGGTGGGGTCCAGCCCTGCTGCCCTTCTCCCCATAGACCCTACAGTGTGTCACCCTCTGTGTGTGGCACACAGATGGTGAGGAGGGTCCTCTGTGGCAGCAGTGGGTTCTGGCTCCTGGATGGGCCTCCCTCCCCACACTACCCACTGTCCAGAGCCAGGGGCTCAGCTGGGCTGTGCCTCAGAGGCAGAAATCATTGTCCCACCCTAGTGTGCTGGCTTTTTGTCCCTGAGTTGCCTTTTGGACATTGATCTGCTGACCCAGGGTCTCACCATGCTGGTGCTCGAGACCAGGACTTGCAGTGAGTCCAGGGAGTGCTCCCAGTGCTGGGCCCCAGTGCTCCACTGGCTGCAACCCAGCTTCACCATGGTCAGCTCAGCTCCCAGCCACCTTCACAGACCTATGCCACGTCAGTGG
Organism: Thryonomys swinderianus; assembly: GCA_004025085.1. NCBI lineage: Eukaryota > Metazoa > Chordata > Mammalia > Rodentia > Thryonomyidae > Thryonomys > Thryonomys swinderianus. Next base: position 35,077 of record PVIC010008150.1, read on the forward strand.
AAATTAATGCTTTTTTTTTTTTTTTTTTAGTTTTTTTGAGACAGGGTCTCACTATGTAGCTTAGGCAAGACTCAAACTCAGTAAACCTCCTACCTCTGCCTCCTGAGTGCTGGGATGACAGGCGTGAGCCACCACGCCCAGCACTGTGGTATGTGGTACTGATGGTTGGTGGGTGTGAGTCACCACGCCTGGTATTGTTGTATGTGGTTACCTGGATCAAACCAGTGACCTTGCACTTGCTAGGCAAGTGCTGGAACCACTGAGCTAAATCTTGGCCCAATGATTGCTTTATAAAACTGAAGTGGAGAGCTGGCTTAAGTGCATATGAAATGCTTTTATGGCTCTGTTGAGGGTTAGGGGCCTCATTTTGCCCCTGGTGGGGCCTGGCCCACCTGAGCCTTTACAGTTGAAGGCAAGAGGCCACACAGTTCTGCACGAAGGGGCTGCGAGGGGCCACCCCCCCTCCCACTGTCCACTCCCCTCCCACCTTCAGTCTCCCAGATCCACACTCCCTCTCAGCTTCTTGTCATCTGAGGATTATAAGAACATGTTGCTTTTCCTGGGAAAGGAGAAAAATCCCTGAACCTTTAAAAATGCCACTGTTGTGAAACACGTGATACAGGGGATATTCCTAGATTGAAGAGACCAGAGCCTCCCGGCAGAGGAGCAAAGGTGAGAAGCCCGGTGTGCTGGACATTAGCTACTTCCTCCTAACACCCTCTTAAGCCGGTCAGATGTGGAGTGTTTGTTTCAGGTGTTTGAAAAGCAGCCCTGGTGAACAGAGCACCAGCTGGTGAGGAGAGATTGAGGGGCAATGTGACGGCAGCAGGGGCCGTCTGGGGACATTGCACACTGAGAGTGAGAGGGGATATGTGTTGTGGTTGCCTTCTTGCACATTAGGACAGTGTGGTAACACACCAGGAAGTTGCTCTTGGACACAGTTGAGGTGGTGGGTCTATGGTATCACCTGCAGCTGGATCTCAGCTGCTCAGGAAATCTCTGTGCACATCTGTGCGTGCCTGTGCATGTGCCAGCACAAGACCAGCTTGTGTGCTCACACATGTAATCAGGAGATCCATGTGGACATGGCCAGCAGTGGTGTCTAGAGAGCTGTGGGTATGGCAAGTGGTGTTTACTGCGCTATTCTCGTAGCTGGTCCATGGGCTCCAGAGGTCGTGCCGGGAAAATGTGTCCAGGCTCCTAAGCCACAAGGAAGGTAGCCTGGTGGAGCTATGCCACGTACCCTTTTGAGATCCTGGTTGCTTCCCACTTTGTCGACCCTGGGATGTCCTGGGCAGCCAGGTGTGGTTGTGGTACAGGCCTCAGATGTCTGCACTCGGTATCCCAGGGACTCCTGGTGTGTGCTGGCTTCACTGGGAGGCTGAGGGAGGAGGGTCTGTGAGGAGGAGGGGGGTGTCTTGCTGCTGCCCTGTTCCCTAGCTCTGCCTCACAGTCAGCTGCGCAGCCAGCAGCCTGAGGGAGTGTGGAGCCTTGCCCTGTGCCCTGATTCTCGCCTTCTCCCTGCTCTGCTTCAGTCTCAGTAGCCTTTGCACTATGCCCTGAGCACTCCAGATAGACCCTCTCTGATGTCACCGGTGTGACCTTGAGTGCTTGACTTTGGGTAAAGCCACCTGAAGACACCCAAGATTTGCCACTTTCAGAGGCATCTCACTTCACCATGCTCTTTTTGAGAGTTTTAAAGCATACAGGGGGCTGAGGATGCTGCTCAGGGGTACAGCACCAGCCAGGCCAGGGTGCCATCCCCAGCATGCGCGTATGCACACACATGCAGGCAGACACACACACACACACACACACACACACACACACACACACACACACACACACACACACAGCGCGTTCCAAGATACTGACTGAAAGCAGCCAGGGATGGACGCTCCTCTTCCTGCCATCTGCTGCGTGGCTACTTGTGCTGTGGTCCTTGCCATGTCACTGTGTCCTTGTACCCAGGACCCTTCCCTTGCTCTTGCCCAGGCTCCAGTGCCAAGCATTTGCCCCCCTGTGTCCCTGGTGCCTGACCTTCCTCGCCTGTCCCTCTCTCCCTCCCGTTTTTTTTTTTTTTTTTTTAGACAGGGTCTTGCTTTGTAGTTCAGGCTGGCTCTGAGCTCACTAAGTAGCCCAGGCAAGCGTTGAACTCAGCAATCCTCCTGTCTCTGCCTCCCGAGTGCTGGGATTACAGGCGTAAGCCACCATGCCCAGCACTCCTCCCTCCCTCCCTTGTAAATCCCAAGTGCATCTTGGGGCCGGGCTACATGTCCTTGGCTTACTCCTGGTGTTGGCTCACCTGTGACCCAATGGTGGCATGTACTATTCCTGGCCTCTGTCCCTTCTCTCAGGTACAGGCCCTGGGCCTTGGCTAGCCCTTGCCTTGGCTAGTCCTGGGCTCTGTGGGGGCCATCTGGGCACTTCTAAACCTTCCTCACGGTCTTGATGTTCTTTCTGGGGTCTTTTTTTTTTTTTTTGAGACAGGGTCTCGCTTGAAGTTCAGGCTGGCCCTGAGCTCACTACATAGCCCAGGCAAGCTGCCGTGAACTCAGCTATCCTCCTGTTTCTGCCTCCTGAGTGCTGGGATTACAGGCATGAGCCACCACACCCTGCACTGTGGTATGTGGTATTGATTGCTGGTGGGCATGAGTCACCATGCCCAGCATTCTATGTGGTTACCGGGATCGAACTCAGGACCTTGCACTTGCGAGGCAGGCACCGGAACCACTGAGCCAAATCTCCAGCCCGGGTCTTATTTTATTTTTAGAGAGGGTGTATTTTGCTATGCTGGCTAGACTGGTGTTGAACTCCTGGCTCAAGGAGTCCTCCTGCCTCAGCCTCACAAGTAGCTAAGATGGCAGGCATATGCCCCTGCACCCAGCTTGTATGTGTATTTGAGGGTTAGTCAGGGATTATTTTTGTAATAGCATTGAATAAATGAGTAAGAAAGAGAAGACATGGTGATAGAGCCCTGGGTGGGGATCCCTCTTCCTCAATTTCCCAAGGTTCCCCAGGCAGGGGCAAGCCAAGATGGAGGCCCTGGAGTACATCTGAGCTCTTTCTGCCTGTCTGGGGAGACTGACCTCCCCAGTCTCTGGGACCAGCTGAGGGCCACAGCCTCCAGGAAGAACTGAGCTCTGTTAGCTGCAGCTGAATTTACCGTATTCTCCATCTCCCCAGTGGACGGGGACCAGCCTGGTGAGGGACAGTGCCAGCTGTGGTGGGGTGGGTGGCAGAAGAAGCTAGGAGGGAGGCTCCCACCTCCCTGGGTGACTTGCTGCTGACAGACTTTGTTAAGAATTAAGAGTGTATATCAGGGAGGCTGACAGGACACAGGTAGGGTTAAGGAACATGAAATAAAATTGTAGGGAGATGCTCCATTTGTAAGCACCCACGTGGACCCGCAGAGGATTGCTGTGGATGCGTGGTGATAAATGCGGAGTGTTACTTGTCATGGAGGAGGACCTTCTGAGCCCACTGCAAGGCACAGGGGCTTCATGCACGTCACACTCAGAGAAAGAAGCTGCATACCACGATCCAGTTCATGTGAGATGCTGGGAATGGCAGATCTGTAGAGATAAGTTGTGGGGAGCTCTGGGGTGGGGAGGGGCTGTGACAGTGGGTGTTATTCACTCTCACATGGGGACGTGACTAGCTGGGTGTGCCAACACACCCCACTGTCCTCAGAGGGAGGCTGAGGTAGGAGAGTTGTGAGGTCAAGGCCAGCCCTGTCTTTAAAAAAAAAAATGATTGTCGGGCGTGGTGGCTCATGCCTGTCATCCCAGCACTGGGGAGGCAGAGACAGGAGGATTGCTGAGTTCGAGGCTTGCCTGGACTACATAGTGAGCTCAGGGCAAGCCTGAACTACAAAGCGAGACCCTGTCTCAAAAAAAAAAAAAAAAAGATTGATTACTAGACAACACACTGGCTTCTGGGAGGACAAATTCAGGGATTACAAAAGTCACATGTCCTGGATGCATGTAGAGGAGCCAGTGGTGACCCCAGAGGTCTTAAGGTGCTTACCCCAAATAAGGTGAGCCCAGCAGGCTCCGTCTTTCCAGAGCCTCAGAGTAGCTGCAGATCCTTATGGGTCCTGAGTCTCGAGAAATGTAACTTCCTGCCTACCTGCGCAGTACCCCAAGTCCACCACCTAGCCCAGAGTGGGGCCCACAGGTGCCCTGAGCCCAGGGCTCATGCCCTTTGGGATCCTGTCAGCTGCCAGTGGAGCCAGTGGACAGCTCAGAACACAGGAGAGTGTCTTCGGGGTATGGAGAAGCAGGCAGTAGCTGGAGTTGGGCATTTAGCAGGGAGCCCAGGAGCTTGCCCCACACCCCTCTGCCTGGCACCAAGGGTGGGGTAGGCCCTGGTCCTGCTCAGTGCACTGAGGAGCAGCCGGGCTGGGTGGAGCCCTCAGGGTGAGACCCTTCTTACCCTCTTGGGGTCTCACCAGGCCCTGCTGTGATTCTAGAGGAGCTGAGATTTAGTGGGTGAAATGGACTCACTCCAACCAATGACAAGGTGCCTGCCAGGCTGCAGACACCACAGCTTTGTCCAGCCTCACCCACCACTGTGCTTCTCTCCTGCCAGGCTGGGCAGCCCTGTCTCTCACCCTTGTGCAGGGGCCAGTGCTCGGATGCTGGACTCCTGTGCCAGTGAGTGGTGGGGAGCACCCTGTGTGGTGGCTGGACAAGGCACTGGGTGCTCTTGTGGCTCACAGCACTCCAGCAACTGCAGTGTGCCCACCTGTGTATGCGTATATGTGTGTGTCTGCATGTGGTGAACACATGTGTGTGTATGATACATGAGCTCACAGCTCGGGTAGACTTGGTGGCCCTGGCCCTGCCTGCCCCATGGGGGAGAAGTTTCCAAAGGCTTGATTCTTTAGTCCATGCTTGGGGTTGCTCAAAGACTTGAGATCTTCAAAGACGAGGCCTGGCAGGAACACACGGTGACTCACCACCACCTCCACCGCCGGCCGGCCTTTCCACAGCTAACTCTGCACACAGGGTATGGCCTGTTCTGGGGCCTGCATGCTTTTAGACTTTTGTTCCAGAGGATACGCATTGCCTGTGACATCCACGTGTGTTCCTGCTGCTTCCCCCACTCCTAAATGTTCAGGTGACTGAAACTTCCAGCCCCAAGTTCCATCCAGTGTGTCCTGAGCCACATGCTGTTGAGTCCTGCCCCACCCTGTGGCAGGGTTGAGGCTGACTCACCTCTCTGGGTGTGTTGGGGCTTCCTCTCCTCCCTCTACCCCTCCCCGCTCTCCCAGACAGCACCCTGGGTGGGGCCTCCCGCTTCTGGTCACCCTGTTGACACTCTTAGAACCCTGGCGCTGTATCAGAGGACGGCTCTCCACACTGTTTGCCCAGCTCATTCACTGTTTGCTTTGGCACAGCTGTGCCTTACCTCCCATTTTGAACCTGGTTTTTCAAGTTTTGGACCCACCTGTGTTGTGGCCCCAGGCACTGGGTCCCCATGTGTTGGTTGTGTGTGCATCTGATGAGGCCAGTTAGAAAGACCAGTTATTTCGGCCACCCTGCAGGGAGGCAGAGCCTCACTGCTGGTGGGATCTGGGCCTGGCATCCCTGGCACCCCACCCCTGCTGCGAGGCCTGGCATGGAGGCAGTGCATGTGGCACTGTGGGGGTTAAGTGCTGCAGCTGTGCATACACACATGGCTTCTTGCAGCTGCTTGTAAAATGCAGTTTAAAAATTCACTGTGTGTGCCAAGTGTGTAGCACCAGCTCATGGCTTAGGGTTGTGTGCATGCCTGGTTTTGTGCAGTTTTGTCTTGGCATCCCCACGTGTGCCCCACCGCATGGTGTGGGCTCTGGGCCTGGTGTCTGCAGGGCCCAGGTAGAATGGTGACCACTGTTCCCCCTGGGCCTCTGGCCTGCACCTAGCCAGAGCCCTGCCAGCATCTTTGGTCTACTAGAGCATTTGCTGCTTGACAGTACCATTTTCCAAACCATGTTTTCCCCCTGATACTGAGGATTGAGCGCAGGGCTTTCCCACTAAGCTACATCCCCAGTCCCACCCCTGTCTTGGGGGGAGCAAGCGAGATAAGGTCTTGCTAAGTTCCCTGGGCTGGGCCCAGACTTGTACTCCTGTGACACCTACAGGATTGAGTTGGTGGTTCTTGAATGTTCTTGAATTGGAATTTTAAGGGAATGTGTTTTCTATTTGATCTTAACATTTATGTATAATTCCTGAGCCTAAAGAATATGCTGAGACCCATGGGCACCACCCAGGAGAGAGACATCCAGTGGAGTCTGTGTGATTTGTCATGAAGACATCACAGTCCCTCGCTCTACCTTTCAATGGTCCTCTCTTGAGGGGCGATGAGGCAGCGCCTTGGGAAGGTTGGGTGTGGTGACTTCCCACGGATGAGGGCCAGGCCAGAGGGCCGAGGAGTGGAGCAGGTTCCCTGCCCAGGCGTGATCTTGTATCCATCATGGTCACTGGGTGCCCTCTGACCACGGTTAAAGCCAGTCCTGGGTTTCATGGGGCTCTGAGAGCCGGCAGGCGAATGGATCTGAAACTTGCCAGGTCCCAGGAACAGTCAGCCAAGTCCAGGTGGCTTCCAGGCCTCAGGTAGTACGAGCTGTTCAGGGAACTTAGCTGCTAGGAGACTAGAGGGACACCCTGGCCTGCCGGCATGGCTGTGTGTACTCACAGGAGTAGAGCCGCCCCTTGCGTCTGTGTCTACGGACTCATCTCTGCCACCTCCAAGTCACCCCCTCCACCCATGCGAGCTCTGGCCTGTGTGGTCCCCAGGCGACCCCTTCAGCCAGGGACGGGCCCCAGTGTCTCCTGTGCATTGATTGCATCCCATTGCCGCTGGTCCCTTCCCAGAGTACCACGAAGTCTGAGTTAGAGACAGGGTCAGCGTTTGGCTCATGGCCTCTCCTGCCTTCGGCTCACCTCCTGCCTTCAGTGTTTGGTTCCTCGTGGCCCACTTGTGTTGGTGCCGGTGCTGGGGCACATTGTACCCTCCCTCCGCAGTGCCAGGCCAGATGGCACTGCCCAGACAGTTGTCATACAGGTGTCAGGAGCAGGGTGGGCAGATGCCTGTGCTGTCCAGAGACACAGCGGACTGGAGTGGGAGGTGGGCTGGGTCTGGTTTGGTAGTCAGCTGATAGTAGAGTGACCCTGTGAGGAGGGTGGGGCCAGCCTGGTGGAACCGGCTGGGGTGGAGGCTGACAGGGTTGAGTCCTGGCTCTGACCACCATCCGGCCGCTCTTCCTGCTCACTGGGGGAAGGGCTGGCAAGTTGCGCCACCTGAGAGCTGTCCCTAAAGTGCCTGGCCCTTGGTCAGTGCTCTGTGTCCCTGGGCCCATTGGTGCTGAGGCAGTCCAGGAGGAGCTGGCCTTTCTGGAACCAGACAAACTCCCAGGAGGGGCAGAGACACTGGGGTTGCTGCTCTCCCGGGGGAAGCTTCGTTCTCCAGGGCTTCAAAGGACTCATTCTGGCTCCCCTGGGCACCAGAGCTCCTCAGTAGCTGCCTGCTCAAGTCTAGAGGCTGCCTGGGCTTTGTCACCCTGGGGTGTCCACATATGAGCAGAAAGAAAAGTCCTCCAGGCAAGATTGAGGGCAGGGACAGGCTGTCCTGTTGTTTGTGTCCACGGCACATGGTCAGGGCTGGATCCCGGAAGTTGCTGTTTAGCAGGTATTTGCCAACTCCTGAGGTCCAGCCCCTCTACCTACAGACATGGACATGAGGCTATTTGCCTGGGGGGGGGGCGGGTGGTCCTGAGGGTCTCTAGCAGATGCAAGTGCACATGCCACTCACCCTGCTAGGAGCCAGAGTCCTGCAGCGTGGTGAGTGGGGGCTCTGCTGACTCACTGTCCAGCCGAGAAGGGAGAGACACTGTCCAGCCGAGAAGGGAGAGCCCCTTGTCCCTGAGGCTTCTTTTCTGCTCTTCTTTGTCTCGTGTCTTTGAGGCCGCTCTGTCTCTTCTTCTCTGTGTCCCCCCTTGATAGGAGTGGAAGCAAACAGAAGGAAGCAGCCACCTTGGGTGGCTAGTAGTTGGCACCTGCATGTGTGCCCTCAAGCAGTGCCCAGATGGAGGCGTGTGCACTGCTGTCTCTTGCCTTGGTCCTGAGTGTCTGCTTCATACAGACATTTGAGGTCCTCCAAGATGCCCAGTGTCCTGACCTGTGACCTTTTTCATTCCAGAATCTTGTTCCTCTTGACATCTCCCCCCAGTACCCCTTCTGTCTGGCCCTGGCCCCTGGGAGACCCTCTGCCTGGGTCACAGGTGACCCATAGGAACTTACTAAGCAGAACCTCCTGTCACCCCCAGCCACGGGTCCCAGGATGGCCTGCTGGTGTCCTGCTCAACTCTAAGGTAAGGGCAGGTGGCAGTTGGTGTGTGACCCATTTTCTTTCTTGCTGTCCTGTCCTCCTAGGGGATGTCCTCTTCCAGATGGCCGAAGTCCACAGGCAGATCCAGAACCAACTGGAGGAGATGGTGAGTGTCCAGCATCTGCTCTTCAGGTACAAGGGACAGATGTACCTGAGTGCCATTACCCAGAATCCTCTTAAGACTGTGCTGCAGTCCTGTGGCCACACTGTCAGACATGCCCAAGGCTCAGGACGGGGTCCCTTGGCCATGCTGAGCAGCTTGGGGTCTGGGGTACAGGAGGAGGGCACGTGGACCAGGCCAGGGTCTCAAGCTTAGGTGCCCTAGGCTAGGCAGGTGCTGTGAGCATCGATGAAGGGGAGTCCTGGCTGCAGCCCTAGTGAGGGCCCAGCACCCACCACTGGTGGGTGAGAAAATCAGATTTCCTTTGGACTTTAACTGTCAGGTGTGGGCAAACCAACAAACATGATGCCCCAGCACAGTTGGGGGACCCTAATGGTCTGTGCCCTGTCTACAGCAAGAGGGTGCTGAGACCTCCGGTTTCCCTTCAGGACCACTGCAGTCAGCTTGACCTGAGTGACCCCAGCATGGGGTGACAGAAGGACAGAGGAGGCAAATTCGTTTTCCTCTAGGAAATAGAATCCTTGAGGCTGTGGGCTCCCTGGATTATCCAGCAGTTGGGACCTCTCTCCACACTCAGTCCTGCAGCCTTTGTCCCTGGGGATCCAGACCCCTCTGCTTGCCCGAGTCCTGGCTCCTGCTCCTGGGCTGCATGTGGGGACTCAGTGCTGGTCTGTTCTCTCCATGTTTAGCTGAAGTCTTTTCACAATGAGCTGCTTACACAGCTGGAGCAGAAGGTGGAGCTGGACTCTCGATACCTGAGTGTGAGTAGGCCAGCCGCACCCCTTTGGGGCCTCGTGTGTCCAGATCCTTCCCCCTGTGTGTATGCTGCCCATCCAGCCAGGGGCCTTGGCATCCATTCGTGACTCTGTGGGTGAACCTGTTGTACCTGATACCCTGGGTGTGCGGTGCCCCCACTGTCACTTGTAAACACGGCCTTGCTGCCTTCTGGAGTCCTCACAGTCACCCTGGCCCGCCATGTCTCACTGTTCTGTGAGCTGGAGGGAATCGTGGGCGCCGCTCCTAGCTATGTACACCACACCAAGTTTATGAGTCACTGCACGTACTTGCTGCATTTACCGAGGAAGTAGGCCTGGGTGCCTTCCCCAGGTCTAGTTTACCTCTGTAGGAAGCAGAGACCTACCATGGCAGGGAAGGGTTGAAGGCTTCCGCTGTGGCGCTCTGCTGTCCTGCACTGGGGCCTGTGCTGGCCCAGGGGCAGCTGAGAAGGGGGCAGGAAGGGAGCTGCTGCTGAGCTGCTTCGAAGGGACTCATGAGCCTCCGTGTCATTGTGCACCCTCAGGCTGCACTGAAGAAATACCAGACAGAGCAGCGAAGCAAGGGAGATGCCCTGGACAAGTGCCAGGCTGAGCTGAAGAAGCTCCGCAAGAAGAGCCAGGGGAGCAAAAACCCGCAGAAGTACTCAGACAAGGAACTGCAGGTAGGGCTGCTGGGCTCTGGGTGCTCATGGTTTGCTCCTGCCATAGGGCTCTGCTTGGACTGGGACTGCTCAGCCTGTTAGCAACAGGTGGAGGGGACCTCTCGCCTGCCCACACCATCACTCCTCCTCAGCCAGGCCCCCAGGCCCCCTGTCCTGGGAAATCAGGAGCGAATGCCTGTGTCCAGGCTGGGGTAGGAAGGCTGTCCCCTCAGCCCCCACTCTGCTGTCACCAAAGGCTGCTGGGTTTTCCTGGCTCCTGGAGCAGAAACCCAAATGAGGTCCTACCTGTGCCACTGGATTGTACCAGGAACTGGATCTGAATGTTACTGATCACTGATTGGCTGCCCAGCCTGGGTGTCAGAGGCAGCCATGGCCCATGGCCCTGGGGGCTCCTAAGGAGCTGGCAGTTTGTGCTTTTCTCCTATCCTGCCAGTATCGCATGCTAAGTGGGCCAGGTTTAGTACATCCTTTTCCATAGTGACATGTGTGGTGGTCACAGAGCCCTGTCCGCAGGTCTGGGTGTGGCTCTGGAGTTAGTCTCCAGCCTGGGGCTCCAGCTTCCTGCTGGCAGTCGGCACCTCTGGCCTCTCCCTAGGGCCAGGAGGACAGTTCTGTGTCCATCGCCGGCTGTGGGAAATAGCAGGCAGCCCTGAGGGAGGTGCTGGGCTGTGCTGAAGGGGTGGACAAGCCCAACCAGCTGTAGATGTCCTGAATAAGAAACCACAGAAGCAGGAAGTAGGTCCCCAGCAACCTGCTGCTGCCGGGGGCTCTTACATTTGGTTCTTCAGTGTGGGAGCAGTGAGTCCTGCTGTCTCCACATGGGGCACGTCCAGGGTCTTTGTTTTGGTTACTTTGTTTTGGTTACTATCTACAGCCTGTGGCTGCTGGAAGGACAGATACTGTTGCCAAGAGCTGTTTTGATGCTTTTCCCTGAACAGCTGCTCCCCATGGCCCTGTGGGGTCGAGGAGCATGCACACTGGTATTTCTTTTTCTTTCTTCTCCGACATTTAGCACCTTTGAATTCTTACCAGTGGGGCAGTATCCTGTGTGGGTATGAATAGAGCAGGGGTAGATGCAGCTGAGCCTCCCCAATCCCCATCACCTGTCCCAGGTGTGTGAGTGTGTCTGAGAAGGATCCTTCCCCAGTACTGGCTTGGCAGCTTAGTCTCAGGGACACTGAGACCAGCTCACCTTGGGTCAGTCACCTGTGGTACACAGGGCCTGTCCCCTGTCCTTGAGGCTCACCTTTTTTAAAATCAGTAACAGCCTGATTGAAATACAATTTACATGCTACCTGATCTGCCACTTAGAGCATTACGTGGTTTGCTTAGTTGTGAAACGATCACCCCAACTTTCATTTTTTACCACACTAAAAAGAACCCCATATACATGAGCAGTCACCCTCACTTCCCTCCTGCCCCCCGCCTCCCAGTCAGCGCTGTCCTGCCACCTGTCTCCTGTCCCTGTAGAGTCCCACCCTGCACTTTTCTGTGGCTGGAGTCACGTGTGCTGTAGCTTTTCCTGTCCGGTTCAGTGCAGTGAGCCTATTAGGAGCTCCATCCTCAATGTAGCCTGTGGGCATGTCACTGGCTTTTGTTCTGGAACATCCGTGCCTTCCCTTCCCCTCTCAGTGCAGCTGCCACGGGTCACAGGGAGGTGAGAGCGCTTCTTGCTCAGGGTTGGGCCCTCGATTTGTGCACAGCCCTGCTGTGGTCAGCTCACTAGGAGCCACGTGTGCCCAGGCTGAGGTTCCTGTCTCCCCGACTCATCCCCACATGCTTTCCTTCCCCCCACTTCCAACCCCACACTGTCCCTTGCCTCGAAGCCAGCCCTGTCTGTCCAGAGACTGTGGGCCATGTCTCCTCCTCTGGACCATGGTGGCCCTGTGGCCCAGAGGTGGGATTTGCCCCCACAAATGTGCCTGGCTTCTTGTGCGTGGTGAAGTGGGCTGTCCATTGGCTGCTGCTCCCGGGACTGCAGGGGCTGTGGGCCCATTCAAGTACCTCCTGCGTGTCGGGCTGCTTTGGTCACTGACTGCCTCAGACTGGCGGAGGTCTGGGCATGGAGGCCACTTGAGATGTGTCCACTTCTGCTTCTGTGACTGGGCTTCGTGTCTTGGGCGAGGAACGGCTCTTTGCCTCCCCGCCTATATGGTGCTGCCTGTGAGGGCCCGCAGGCGTTGTGCTGAAAGTGCTGGGTACAGAATTGAAGGTGTTGGTGGCAAACCTCATTCTGATGATGTGCAGTGTCCTCACAAACCAGCCCTAGTCAGTGTGAAGCCAAGTTCCTGTGGCTCTGGGGGGTCAGGGCGTTACAATGCCTCACATGTGTCTGTCCTGATAGGGCAGAGCCAGAAGCTGGGATGCTGGGGAGTGACAGTGACAGGCTGCTCAGTGGTGCCTGCCCTGCTGGGTTTGGGGGCCCGAGGGAGAGCATTTGGGGCTGTAGGGAGCAGGAGTAAAAGGTAGCTGCAGGCCGAGCATGGGGTGCAGCAGGACTGGGTGTGGGTGCCTCTGGCTGGAGACACCTATGACCAGCAGACCAGTGCCTCAGCCATCTGGCTTCCTGGCTTTTTCACATCAGATACAGACTTTGTTTCCTGGGCCTGGAGCTCCATTTGTCCCCTGCCCTTAGTGGCCAGGTTTGACTGACTCTGCCTGGCTCTCCCTGAGTCCCTGATTGTGAGGTGGGTACTGTCCTCCTCTGGGCATGGACAGGAAGGGCCTCAGGCTGGGTGGGGCTCCTGTCCACCTCGTATCACATGTGCACTGGGTCCCCACAACTCCTGCCTCTCCAAACCCTCCACATCCTTGTCTGTTGGGAGAAACAAGCAAGTATTTGATTTTCCCAGACAATTCCCCCTGCGAAGGGCTGGGCTTCCCACTCTGCGTGGAGCAAGGCCACCACACGGGGCAGTTTATGAGTGCTCAGGGTTTCCATTTCTTTTCCCACAGTGCTGGGGAAGGACCCAGGGCCTTATGGGTTCTCGGCAAGTGCTGCCAGTAGAGCTGTGCCCTGGTTCCTTCTGTTTGTGTTGGAGTAGCCTGAGGCCAAGCCCAGGTACTCTTAGACTCCCTCGCCTTGCTCAGTTTTTAGTCCTGACAACCTGAGTGGGAGACGGCCTGGGCAGGCTGCTTGGATGCCCTGCCTGCCCACTTCTCTGAGAGCTTTGCTGTTGGGGCAACCCTTGGTGGCCATGAGAACTCGGCCAGGCCAGGCCCCGATTTGTCACAGGGTGTGGCCCTTTGAGGCACAGTGCTGTGGCACCTTTCCCTCCGCAGAGGAGGAAATGTTCGGGCAGTCCCCTGAGCTGAGCTGAGCAGGCTGGTGCTGCCCTCCACCAGGCCTTGCCCCTCTGTGTCAGCTTGGAGCCCTGCTCAGCCTCCCGCCTCTACCAGGTCTCAATCTCACTGTCAGCCCCCTCCCTCTGGGCTGGCTTTCCTGTAAATTGGCCTGATTCCCAGGGAAGTCCTGGACTCTGTCTTCTGGGGGAGGAGTACCAGGAATCGAATTGAGGATGTCATGCATGCTGTACGCAGCCTTTTCTTGCTTTCCTGAGACGTAGTCTCTCACTGAGTTACCTAGGCTGAGTTTGAACTTGTCGTCCTGCCTCAGCCCCTCAAGTAGCTGGAACTACAGGTGTGCACTATAATGCCTGTTTCTCCATTTCTTTTTTTGTTTTGTTTTGCTTTTTGGAGACAGGGTCTCGCTTTGTAGTTTAGGCTGGCCCTGAGCTCACTATGGTGCCCAGGCAAGCCGCCGCGAACTCAGCAATCCTCCTGTCTCTACCTCCTGAGTGCTGGGATTACAGGCATGAGCCACCATGTCTGGCATTGTGGTGTTGATTGTTGGTGGGCATGTCTCCACGCCCAGCATTATGTGTGGTTACCAGGGATCGAACTCAGGTCCTTGTGCTTGCGAGGCAGGCGCCAGAACCACTGAGCTAACCCTCCGGCCCTTTTTTTTTTTTTTTTT
>PVIC010008151.1:0-48998 GCA_004025085.1 Thryonomys swinderianus
TGACATTTTAAGAAAGAGTTACTACAGAACATATTTCTGTCTCTGTCTCAGGGTTTCAAGTATTTGTAACTCTTAGTTGTGCTATTTTTTCTTGGAAACATACTCTTGAATTTAAATGTTTTCCTTAGTTATATTTGCATTTTAATAGAAATGAGAGAAGTATATCTTTTAAAAATTGTCAACCTTGGTATTAGGTTTATTATAGTTATAATGAATATAGAAAGTGAATACAATAGCTTTTGATCCCTTTTCTATTTTGTAGAATCTAATTTTAAAGTAACATACTTCTTAAAAATCCATTTATTGTTCCTCTTGTTTAAATATATGTTTTCTAGACTTTGTTTAATCCTATATTTTTTTCTGGTTATTATTTCTTTCTGGGTCAATTTTGCTAATGTGTATTATCTTATGTTGCTTCTGCATAATTTTATTGTGTTAATTGGGACAGGATAATATGTGGTACTCTTTTATCTTTTAATTTTTGTTCCTTTCATTATATCTACTTTTTGGTTTTAGTGAAATTGATATTTTTCTTTCTTCCTTAGTTTTGCTGAATTTTACTTAATTCATTGCCCTTTTCTCTCTCGGTTTTATTTTTATTAATTCATATTTTTCTGCTTTCCTTAGGCATATTTTATTGGTTTTTATTCAGACTTATTAAGTACAGATCTCATTGTGTTTTTATTTTTATTGATGGATTTCTGTAACTTTTATGAGGATTATTTTCTTGAACTTTGTTAAACTTTACTAGTATATTAAGTTGAATAGCTTGTTTTCATGTTGTAAAAATAAGAGCTCTAAATGCTAATCATACCCTCGTTCTGTCTTTTACCATGTATCACCAGTTTTTATGTGGACCATTTAATTTTCCTTAATTTAAAAATAGTTTGTAATTGCAATTTTGACATGCTGCATATGACATTTAAGAGTAAAGTTTTACTTTTCATTTTTATTTTGAAAGATTATCTTTTAATATTAATTTGCATGGTATTTATGTATTTTTACATACTGTGTGCTTTGTGGACAGATACAGTGGTACTTCAGGTCACGAATGGTTTTATTTGCAAACAGTTTGCTTTGTAAGCAGAATTGTTTGGAAAAATTTTGTTTCTGCTTACAAACTACATCAGGTGATACAACAGCCATGGCCAGCTTTCCCACACAAACACAAACGTGGCCATCTTTTCCGAAATTGTAGATAAAATTAAATTCATGAAGTAAGATAGCACTGTATATGGTCTATATAATTCTTACATTTTACAACATTCATAAATATATATGTACATCTGCCCCAGGTCAGCATTTCACAAAAACATTTTCTATGAAGAGTCTGAAGTTTTGAATGTAACTGTGAAATCAATTTCCTTTGTTGTATTGTTGCTCATGTACTTTATGATCCTGTTTATTTTTTGTCGGTCTTTTGTCTATGCCCTCTTCCCTCCAGTTTCACTATGTTGCCAGCCTAGTCTCTTAACTCAAGTGGTCGGGTGAGCCTCGCAGCCTCTCAGCCTCCCAGTAGCTGGAACTACTGTGCTAGGGTACCTAGCATTAATTTTTAATTGAGTTTTTATTTAAATGTGGCACAAGCTCTATGTTCTAGCAATTTTTTTATAGTTTTAATGACCATACGTATTAATAGGTATACATATACATTCATACATGCATACATACATGTATATATACATATATATTTAAAACGTGATTTTGATATAAGGCTATCACATTTCCTTAGTCAGTATATTATTTTTGAAGGTAGCATATTTTCAGTGTTTTCAAAAGTAAACATTTTTATTTCTCCTTGGAATGTAGTATTACTATTTTTCTGTATTTATTGGATTAAAAGGTATCAGAAATGTTAAACTTTAGGCCTTATTTTCCTTTTTTCCCTGGTGCAGTGTAATGTCCCTGAAGTGTAGGAATGTTTTCTTCAGCTACATATTTGATGATATTCTCTGTCATGGGTCTGGGGCCTGTCCTATAGAGAACTGGTTAGCATATGTTCACTGCTTATTTTCTCTGTTGCTCTTTTTTTCCTTCTTTTATATCGTAACTCCCTTCTCTCCTCTCCCTAAGAAGGGTAACAGTTAAACAATTGTTAAATCCACTGCCTTCAGTATCAATTAATTCTTCCACAGCAGATTTTAATCTTTCTATTTAAAAATATTGCTCTCCTTTTCATTTCACCTTTGTCTGTTATTTTAAAGCTTGTTTAGTATCCTCTTGACTTCATTCTGTTTTCCTTTCATAAAGCCTAAGTAGACTTGTATTTTATTGGTAATACAAAGTATCCATCTGAAACTTCCTTTTGGATTTTAGAGTTTGCTTGCAAGATTTGTTCTGAATTTTTATATGCTTTTTTGACTCAACATAAAATAAAGTCACAGGGCACCAGGTTGAATAGGTTTTCTTGGGCCTGATTTTTTTCTTTTGTAAAGGTTGTAAAAGGTTTAGTGTCCAGGTGACAGTATAATGGTCATACTTGGGCAGTTCTGACTGAAGAGCTCTCTCCTTGGTGACTGTTCATCCTTCACTTCCCACAGTCTGGTTCCGTGATACTACAGGGAGGAATTTTACATGGAACTTCTAATTCTTAGCGTATCAGGGTGATTCTTCTGGGCTCTCTGTGCTCACCCTCCTTGCTCCTTCTCTCCACCAGTGCTCTACCCATGTAGACTAGGATTGCAGAGTACAGTTTCCAAAGCCAAGAGCTTGAGGTACCTCTTTCCTGGTAAAGGAAAGAAGGGTGTGTGCTTGGTTTTCTGTGTGTCCAAACCAAGTGATTGAAAGGGAAATCTGGTTATACTGTAGACAAGCAATTCCTCTCAGAATTTCCGAAGCTAGAACCTGTCTATTCCTTCTATACCATGGAATCAATTGTCTCTTAATTCTGATTTTAAAGGTTGTCTTCAGTGGTTTTCACAAGCTGTTAAGAGCAGCATTATATAATGCTAGCCAGAATTTAAACCAGAACTTCCTATCAAAACGTTGAAAAAATGCTATGCTGTTGCTTTTTTTTGGAGCTTGTATGCTAATTATTTAATTAGAAAACATCTAGCTCTACTGACAGTTAAGACATAATCTCATGGCTAATATTAAAATAATAATTTAAAATAATTTCTGTTCCTTTTGTTTTTAAAGTGATAATTCCTCAGAACAGAGTAAGCAAAACAGACCTGAAAGTTTTACTGAAACTATTGAACTATAACTGAGTTGCATTGTTTTAGTCCACTATAATATATTCTTAATGTCTTCCATTTAGTATGTTTTTCTTATTATGATAGATGATACAATTAAAGAACAAGAATTATCTTTATGTCATTGACTTGCAAAGGTCATACAAGTAGAAAACATGTACTAGTGAAAGAGATGAAACCATTTAACAAGTTTTTCTTAATAGAGAAAAATCATATCAGAGCTAAAATTGACATGAGAAACACCAAAGGAAGTTAAGGAATTGGAGTGGGAGTGAAATTAATATCTATTTAGCTGTAGAGTTGCTTTTGTGAAATAATTAGTCATCTAATTGTGTATCCAGATATAGTAGTTGTTGTGCCACAGTTATGGTTTAAGTATTCTTTTTTATGTAATTTTCAGTTCTGTGTATTTTTCAGAATATTTTTCAGAAGAATACATTTATTTCAAATTGCTTTAGGAATGTGTTTATAACCCATTTTGGAACAAGTGCGAAAGAATTTTCCTCTTCTAAATAGTTCTGAAAGAAGATAACTTCACTGAAAAAAGATACATCTTGAGGAGAAAGGTAGGCAGTTACTCATCAACAGGAGAGTTAAGAAAAATAACATTTAATATAAGTGAAGTTATTATACTTGATTAGTTAATAAATATTTTACCTATATAATGTTTTTATTTTATTGATAGATACCTGATAATTTGACATGCTAAGAATACCTAATTTTCACCCAAACACATTGATTATCTGGTATACAGATATAAAAAGAACATGATACTCTAGCAGTACATTATTTTGGACATACATTTGGACTGTAGCATCTGAGAATCCTATGCTACAGCTCAGTGCACTGATAATTTGTTAATCTCATCTGTAAACAGGGGTTATTACAATTGGAATGGGGTTTCCATCTGAACATCTTGCAGGTATTTCTTTTTTTAGATTTGCCAAGTTAAGCATACTTTGAAAATGTATTCAATAAATGCTTGGAATATAAATTACATTTTATGAATTCAAATGCTGTGTCTTTTACATGAAGGAGAAACTACTGACTTTTCATTATAGAATTTAGCAATTTTATTACACAGCGTCCATATCTATATCTTATTTGAATAATGTAATACATCAGTTTCCATCTATCAAGTTGTTTTTCTTTGACAACATTTTCTAGTACTTTCCCCTCATCTCTGTTAAATAGAATTTTAGATCTTAGATAATAATCAGATGGTTAATGTGTCTCCATACTTACACCTTTTATTGCTTAACATTTCTGCTTCTATGTAGGCTTATTCCCAATCTGTTTTAATGTCACAAAACTTGGCAAATCTTACACATAGGAAATTTTGTAGGCCATAATATTTCAAAACTAGAGTGTTTTCAAAATTTTTATTTGTTGTGACCTTAAAAATATACCATTAAAGGCATTTTGATAATACTACTTGGAGTTATATTTCCAAATATAAGTTGAGAATTGCCTTAAAAAGGAGGCAGAAATCAAGTATTATTTAATTAGTGGGGCAATCTTTCATTTTAAGAATCCCTCCAAATTGATGTGATTAATTATTTTTGACATTCTCTTGAATTTGATTTGATTCTGATTACCTTTTATAAGCATATAGGCATACTGTGGTATAATTACAGTGTAAAAACGAGTGCTATGGGGATTCCACTTCTGATCAGTATTTCAAAAAATATTTTAAGTCAATTAATAGTGTTCAAGAATCTTTCAGATTGCTTCTCACAGGCAGGGGTTAGGAAATATTTCGTCATTTCTGTAACAACATAAAAAGGCTGTTGTGTTGTTAGAAATCGACAGGGAAACTGGGAAAGGTGCAATAACAAAGCTCTCTCAAGTGATAAGGGTGCAGTGCTTCAGTGAATTAGGCTCTCAGCTACAGTTTAAAAAGAAAACATTTTACATGCAATTTTCGTTGTCATTAAATCTAAAAACTATAAAATTGGGAGAAATGGATCTCATAACTCTTGACAGTGAAAGGTTATGAATGCTTGGCAATTAGAATTAAATTGATGTTAAGCTCAGACCTGTTTGAAAGAACTGTAGGATTCTTAACAGACTCTTGGTAAAATATGTATTTTATGGTGTTTCACCTGTATACCAGTTTGTCTCAAGGTTTACAGGTGGGTTAGTACAGATTGTTGTTATAGCTGAGTACAAAAGAATGACTTGTTTTTAGCATCCCAAATGTATCTAAGTTGTAAATATTATTTGATGTATTGAAAAGTATTGACTGTCAATGTTGTAAAAGTGTGTAGTGTGTGTTGTGAAGACAGACTTTACTTAGCCATGCCCAACTGGCTAAGTAACTGCATTTGGAGTTTCATAATACTAAGTTATTGTAAAGTAGATTTAAAAAGTCCAAAATGATATTTTTTCTGGCATTACTGGAATGCAGTGAAAAAATTATTCCTTAAATAATGTGTTTTTGTTACCAGTAAAAAAAAAAAAAACTTTTCATAGACATAGTTAAAAATGTATGAAAACATACATAGATACCATATACCTATGAATTTTACATCATAATCAAATAAATGTGAAGTCCTATTTTTTGTTTTGTTTTGTGTTTTTAGTATCACGGATTGAACCAAGGTTTAATTGTTAGCACTGAGCTGCATCCCACACTTTGGCTTTGCTCATCTGCATTTTACCATAATTGTTTTCTAGTATAACCAAAAACTCTAGTTAATGTGTCCATATCATATAAATATATCATAATTTGTTTAACCATTTGTTCATAATCTACTGTTTCTTTGTATTATATGTACGTTTTGGAAACTGAGCATCTTTAAAAAATATTTCAGATTATTTACTTAGAATAGATTCCCAGCTGTGAAATTGCCATGTGAAAGCTTTTCAAATTGCTCTCTAAAAAAAAAGTTGTATGCATATAAAGTTGTATATACTCTATGTATGTCTCATCACCTAATTATTATTCTTGTGTATTATGGTGTTTTTGTTATTTGCATGTGAATCTCATGTGCTTTAATTTGCATTTCTTGGCTGATCAGTGAGATTAAAATTTACAGTTCTGAGCTTTACAATTTATTCTGAGCTTTACAATAATTTACAATTATTCTTACAATTTTCAGAGCTTTATTTTGTAGGGATTTTAGGTTGTATTTAATGATTACTATCATTTCTTTAAGGATTATATTCTTGTCTATCACATTGGAACAGGTATTTTTTGCATTTATTTATCTTCTAGTTATTTAATTTGATTTTTAACTCAAGTAAATTTTTTAAATGGAGTTAACATTTTTTAATACTACTTATTTTTGTGTGAAGGTTGTGGGCAAATGGAATCTTGTATTACCTGATTAGTAGATATCATTAATGCTGTGATCTTTTGATCTTTAATCTGTACTGTATTTGTAGTTGGATTTTATTTTTAGAATATCATTACTTTAAAACTGCAGCTAAAGGAAGACGATTGGTTAATTTCTTTTTCACTTTCCTGAAAATGTCTAAAACCAGAATCCACACTATCAGTTTTTGATGGAGGTTGGAAATGTCAAGATGGTTTGTGGCCATGTCAAGATGCTGAACTGCCCAGGTCATTGCTTATTAAGAATACTGCTCTTTGGACAAAGATCTAGCAAAGAGATACTAGCAATTTTTGATGTTACTTCACATCCCTTGAAGACAGTGCAGAACATTTTGTGCTTAAGAAAATACTCAGACTTCTTTCTTCCTGTTAGAGCACTATTTGTCAGTTTGTATTATTGCCTTGTGCTTTATTTTCCATTTGCAATGAATACATTGAGGGAAAGAATATTTCGTAAAAACTTTATGCCTTCATCTTTTCTGGCTCTGCAGGCTTTCCCATTAGTTATTTTATATGTATTTTTTCTTAGAAATGTGTGGCTTTCTAAATATAAGTATTATTTCATACTGAGAAGTTATTAATAATTCTCTGCTCTGTCACAGTCATTTCTTCTTAAGTGCATCATTTCTTAATTTTTGGCAATCATTAATTTATTCTTTTCCTTCTTTGTACTCCTTATCTCCTTGAAATCACCAGAATGCAAATGAATCTCTATTCCATTGTGATTTATAATCATCTGCCTCTCAGGTGACTCTTCAGTGTTTTATGCCTTCTGTTAACCTTATTTTTTATTGTTACTTCACTTTTACTTTGATTTCACTTTCTTCTAACATGTTGCTATTAGCTACTATGTCATGATGTGGCTGGCAATTGATGTAAGCATATCTTCTGTACAAACACAGTACCTCTTATTAAAGCCAGTAATAGTCCCTGGCTCTACTCACATGTATGAGATATGTAAATATTGTGTTTTTTTGTTATTCAGCAATCATCCTTTAACATATCTAGGGTCATACTTCTTTTTCATCAATAAATTAATGAAGATCATCAAGTGAACTTCATCCTTCCCAAAGACCACAAGATAATGTTGTCAACCTGCCCAATTTAACACTTCAGAAAAAATCCATTCAGTAACATGAGATAAAAGATGAACTGTTAAAATCGAGGTGTCTCCAGATGACTTTTTTGGAAACAACAGCTTTGATTTTTTTTCCTTCTTTCATACAGAAATATTCTTTCTTTATTGAGTTTATCAGTACATTTTAATTTAAATTATAATCACGTTCATCATTGAGAACTTTTTTTTTTTTAAACTAGACTGGAATAGGATAATCTGGTGCTGTTTTACCTGGGGTTTCCTGCTTCCTTTTCCAGGCATTAGAAATTTCTATAAAATGGAAATAATTACAGATTTAATTACAGCCCCCAAATTTGCATTTCTGGATACAAGTGACTATTTTTCCTGCCCCGTTATTGCTATAATTGCTACATTGGCTAATGTTAATTTGCATTTTAATTGAGCTTTAACGTTTAACCAGAGATTGTCCAATAGGAGATTTTATACTGATCTCAGTAATTGGTAGGCAAGAGTGATCTTTCATTGCTGTGTTTGCAGTAGGAAATTCTGCTCATAAGTGGTGGGGGAAGACATGATAAGTGTTGCAATAAGCTCTTAACTTTGAGGCCTTGATGATGAAACAGAACAGAAGGTAGGAGTGGAGAAATCAGGAGAGACAGATGGAAAGAGATTATAATGATTTTTAGGATCACACAAATTATTTTGAAGTTTATACCTTCTTTTACTAGAAGAGCAAAATGTAATTTTTATTTTCAGATTCCATATATACATTTAATTCATTTATACTGGATATGACATTTTTGTTGTGTTTTGGGGTCTTCAATCAGTTTTCGAAGCAGCCTCCACTGGATTTTGTAGTGTTTCCAACTTCCAAATTTAAATGTTGTTTACATTCTTGAAAAATTTTACTTTAAACTATTCTAGAGAAAGACATGAAAGTAAGATAAGTGAGTCTCACCTTCTTTCCAGTTAGAACAGTCTTATAGTTACAAAAACAGATGTTGTCTTCAGTGTGGGATGGGGGAAGATTTTGGTGGGCACAACAACATCAAATATAATTATTCATATTGTTCTGTTTTCTCTTAGGTGATCTTTAATTTAATATGAAATTTAGCAATCTATAAGACAATCCAGGAGAGTGTGTTTTCAGAAATGTAAGGTACACATGACACAGTCTGGTGAATATGAAATGCTCAAGTGAAATACGTACATTCAATTGTGATTGTTAGTGTTCTTCTTGAGATTATGGTCATATGTCAAGAATAAAACCAACTCAAAGACTGAGAATTTTGCTCAGTGGTTCTGGTGCCTGCCTCACAGGCATGAGGTCCCAAGTTTGATCTCTAGTACCCCAAAAAACAAAACCAACAACCACAACCCTCCAATGTGACATGTAACTAAAAGTAAGAAAAATACCTTAAGTTCTCTGGAGAAAGTACAAATTTTCTATTTGCTGTAGGTGAAAAAGTTTAACATGAGCACAGATAAACTACTAGCTGCAGATTGTCCAGCATGACTATTAAACTTTTAAAATAAACTTGTGTGAACATCGAGGTTTGAAATCTTGACTACATAACAGTTGTCTATGAAGCAAAGTACCCAGTTATTCACTATCTCATTAATTTTTCTCACATGTGTCATACCAGTTAACAATTTTTAGCCTACTCTTTCCTACTCTGTACCCAGCAATGAGAAAAAATCTGAGTGTTGAACACACTCTTTATTCTGTTTTGTTTTATTTTGCTATTTGTATAGGGATATGAAAGACCAAAGAGGAGACTTTCTTGGGGGAAGAAGGTCATTTGCCTTTTGAATGGATGATGAATCTCTTACTGTGAGTAGCTGTGTAAAATATGGATGTAGCATCGTTCATGTATGTCATTTGTGATCTTCAGAAGGAAGATAAATCAGAGAAGGACAGTGCGTGGAGGTCTGAATAAAAATCATACCCAAAGTGCTGAGCATTAGGATGGCCGAGCTTCCCATGACCTTTGAGCACACCCAGCGCAGCATTAGAGCAGACAAAGGCTCGTGGAGACTGAGAAGCCTCTTGGACCGCTGGAATCTTTTATCACTTCTGGAAATATGACTATTTAGTCAAGATTTTATTTAGCACCATGGATAGGATTGATGCTAAATAAATTTGTATTAAACCAATAAATGGGTATTCCCAGAGGATACTGGAAGCATGCAAATACTTCTTTTAAGGGCTTGCATACAAAAGCAAAAGTACAAAACTATAATAAGAGAATACAATGTTGGGGGGAAGTGTATCAAATGTAGACTAGAGATAATAATGAATTTAAGAATTCAGTCATCTCAAATCATGTTAAGAATTTGAAGAATAAAAATTACAGGAAAAACTCAGAGAAAAGATAAAAATTTCTGCCTCAGGTGGAACTTGTCGATAAGACTTTGTTGCAAGGGAAAAATGTTGTATCAATTGGATAAAATTTTTATTTTTAAAAATTGAGAAACATGACTAGGTATGCATAGAGAAGCAAGATAGAGGGAAGGAATAATGGTCTATTGTGAAATGAAGGAATTTATTAATTTTTTTCATTTTATATCACTAATTTCTTTTTATATACCAGATATCACACTAAATGCTAGGAACACAGGATAGGTAAGATCTTCAAACCGTTGCAAGTAGTGGAGGAAATGTGTGTACTACAGGAAAGCAGTACTGCCCTAAATCCTATAGGGGGCGCCCTCCTAATCAGCCGCACTAGGTGTCCACCTAGCTCATTCTCATAGCTCTTCAGTCCGACTGACAGCTAGGTGAGCTGCATATTCCAGCAGAGGATGCTCTGTGTTTGTTTGTAGCACTTTTGTATTCAGTTTTGTGCTAAAGTTACTCATGCATTTATTTTTCCTGTAACTCTTATGTTCCTAGAGGCTACAAAGTAGGTTTTATCGTCTTTATATCTCTCTGTACTATCTAAAACAGAGCCTTACACACACACTAGGACTTAAAGACTTTTGGAAAATATTTAAGTTTTATATTTATTGAAAAAGTAAAGCATATTTCATAGAAGACACAGTTATAAAATAAGGTGCTCTTCATTAACCTATTCTTTTGATGATTTTCCAGTTGTATTGTGGAGTGGGGCCTATGGTAGCTAATGCTGTATTGGACTCATACCTTTGACACTTGATATTATTTTTCAGCTTTGGAGATTTTGCACGCATTTTAAGTGCTTATCTCTGTGTGGATAAGGTTTTTCTGGGGGGGGGGATGAATATCTTGAAGCTACTCTGCTGACTTTTTAATTGAGTGCTTGTTATAAAGTCACCTTTTACCTCAAATTCAGATTCGATTTAAGTTCCTCTCTATTACTTGACACTAAGTCAATATTCTGAGATTGGTTAGGAGGCTTCTTATTTTTTGAAACTACAGACTCCATTACCTGTTAAATGGTTTTATAGCTGACAGTAAATGCTCCGTGAAGCAAATAAATAAAAAGGCAAGCAAACATTTCATGCTTAAATAGTTATAGTAGTCAGTGTCATGGGCTATAGTTTCAAAAATAACCAGTGATGAATCACTTAGTGGTCATATCATATTATCTGATGGTTTCTGCAAAGATCTCATCTGCAGGTGTTCTGATACTTACTTTAGCTGCCTATTTACAAGGATATTTTTAGGTAAACAAATGTCTGCTTAAAGTATAAGTGTGGATGGAGACCGAATACAGGAAAAAGGGTATGTGACTTATTTAATGCTTCTCATAGTGGTCTTTGAGAATGTTGTTTCTTTAGAAAATAGCACGTAAGTATCTACAATTACTTACCATATGTGATGGGAAATGTATAACCACATAGTTTCTTCAAGGGTATGTGTAAATCTCCTTCTCACTAAGGACGTAGACTTGTTCTGCTATTTCTTAAGTAGTTTCTTTAGTTACTTGAAAGAGCTTTCATGGTTTCTGGATTGTTTAGACACAGATTGAAATAGGAAGTAGCCGTGGCTGAGCTCATGGTGAAGGGAATGAGCTCCTGGAGTGTTAACTGGGTGTCCTGCTTATCTAAAGTTGTCCAATCAAAATGTCTTCATTGATACTATTTCTTTCAAGTTCCATATTTGGTCACAGACACCAAAATCACTCAATTCCTTTTGATGGTATCCTATACAACATTTAAAACGCTTTTCTGGTACTGGGACTGGGTAATTGCATTTGAAACAGCTTTATAAACATGCCAAGCTACTCTTGTCATCTGCTGGGTTTTCTTTAAAAGTGCCATTCACTTACCAACTTTGTACAAAGAAACTTGAAAGGAATTCTCAAGTCCCCCATCTTGGAAGAGTCTGGGAAGTTCTGGTAGCATGCCACTTTTTTCCCCACGTGTGGTGGTGAACTGAAGCTGCTAAGGTGGCATCTCCTTTTATGTTATTAAACAAAATAGAGTTTATTTAAGAGAATACAATAGTAAAAAGTCTCCCTATGCTACCCCTCTTTTGCTGCCTTGATCTTAATTTTCTTATTTCTAAACTCCAAACAGAATTTTTTTGTTACCTTGTCTCTCTTTATGTCTGTGTATTTTGCTTAAGGTTGTTTTTAAGGTGTAATAGAGAGCTTTAGACGGGCTTCGTTTGATTCTTTTCTAAACAGACATGGGTTTACAAAGAGTCACAAGTTCAAGAAGTAATAGCAGAATCCTTCTTGGCCATCTGCTTTTAATCATCTTCATGGCTTAGTGGACTCTGTTTTCCATAAAGCCTACTCACTAAAGCCTGTGACATTCCAGAGGCCTGAGCTTCAGGACATGTATGTGTCTTTCAGGCCTCTCTGTGGAAGTGCCTGTTTACTAAAGTTGCAAATCTATTGATGACAGGTGTTTATTATATAATATAGTTAACTCGTGTGTAGGCTAATAAATTTATGAGAAGTGTTTATATAAAACTAAATGGAATGCTAGCCAATTTGCTAAAGATAAACTGTTGTTCAATTAGCTGTGCGTGGGCCCATTGTGAAAGATTGAGGAAATGTGAATAATGCCTAACTCAAATTGCTTCTCAGTGTCTTAGTCTACAGTCTCACTAGACTATATAAAAAAAATCTTAGAAATCATAGCCAATGCACAACAGATATGCTTTATGTGAAACACTGTAGAAATCTCACCAGCATTGATCCTATATCAAAAAAGTTGCAAACTAGATGCACTTAAGTGTTTATACTTATAGGTAAGCTTAAGGTACTATTTAAGAAGATTCTGTGGGCTGGGGATTTAGCTTGGTAGTTCTGGTGCCTGCCTCACAAGTGCAAGATCCCGAGTTCAATCCCTACAAAAAAAATCTTTAGAAGATTCTTGACCTCAGTTCATTTATTTAACGAACTGGCTGACTACCTATGCAAAATATGTCAGATAAGAGAGCTTCTATCACAAGGATCAGTTGCAAGTTCTTTTCTACTTACAAATTGAAAAGAATTGCCACATAAAGTATTACCAGTATCACTGTCTTGGATGTCCTAATGGTAGAGAAGGGAAAACCCTGTCTGGTTTGGGCCAAGAAAAAACAGTTTGTTTCCCCCACTGGCAGAAAAGTGGGGCACAAATGGGGAAATTGTCTTGTCATGTAAGGTCTTAGAGAAATACCAGATGGGTCTCTCTTTTTAAAAAAAATTTGAATCTTTATTGGTACATTATATATACACATTTTATTGATCTCATTCAATATTGAGAATTTGTACCAGTGTATGACATGATTTAATTCTCATTTTTCCCATTCCCCTACCCACCCTAACCCCCCTCCATATACATAAGCTTTGTTTCCCTTTTTAAAAATTACCATCACATTTATCATCTTTCCCCTTGTTACTTAACCCTACACCCCATTTCCCTTTGAATACTTTCTCTTTTTTTAACATTTTATTGGTACATTATATATACACATTACAATTACACTCCACGTTGAGAATTTGTACCAGTATATGACACAACTTAATTCTCATTTCCCCCCTCCCCTACTCGCCCTACCTCCCCAACTCCTGTATACACATGCATTGTTTCCTTTTTTTACCATCATTTTTTTCTTTCTTCATTATTTTCCCCTAAGCCCCATTACCCTTTGAATATTTTCTATTTACAATGTCTATCATATATTCTAGAGCTCATATACATCTTCAGTTTCTCATACTGGATCTCTTTTTTTTTTTTAACAATGTAACTCATGTGGAAGTCAACCACCAGCATTGTAAACTTTCAGATAAAAGCAAGTCACACACTATCTCACTTATTTGTTTCTTAATTAAAAATTTAATGTTAGAATTAAGGCCTACATATATCTATTATTGCAGGGAACAGTTCAGTTACCAAAGAAAGTGTTTCTTTATAGTGCAGCTTATTGGGAGTTCCCATATCTAGGTGGAAAATTGTCACAGAGAATTTTACCTAAAAGATAATTCCATTATCGAGCCTTCAAAATAGCAGAAATTCAACCTACCTTGCTTTTCATTAGTTTATGTGTTATAATTATCAACTATTTTTAAAATTTCCCGAGATCAGGCAAAACAGTCATTTTATTGGGCTCTGTACTACCCAGTACAGAACCTGAAAAGAGAAGGTACTAACAGGTATAAAAATGACAAATTTTCCAAAGCGGTATATTTGGTACTTTTGCATGGCGGTTATACCAGAAATTTGTTACTTATGACCACTTGCAGTATTAATATATCAGCTTGATGAATCTTGTCTCATCTTTCTGTTTATCAGCGACCTATATAGATGATGCTGCATATTTTAATGTTGAGATCACGCTATTTGTTCAGCTGACCTCTCAAAACCGGCTGAATGTGAGACCGACATTTTTTGCCAGTACGGAGCTTAACTTTTTGCATGTGAAATTCCTGCAGTCCTCATCTGTGCTTTTCTGTGGCCAGTTGTCCTCAGACCTTCATTTGCCTTCCTCAAACATAGCAACGGCCCAGAGGTGAATTTATAGGTCATGTGGCCACCTTGGGAGACTCAGTCCACTTTGCAGGTTTTGCTGTGGTATGGACCAATCAACTCAAATCTTTTATGTCTCTTTCCATGTTGTGACTCCCATGAGGTAAAGTGCTCAGCTACATTAAGCCTCATAAAAAGAAATTCTGAGTTCATGATGTGTAACTTCTCAGTAATTGTAATTAGTATAATCTGCTTCTTGAACTTGCCAACGGATATTTGAAAAAAATATGTTAACTGTTTTCTCATTTCTGTTTAAATGTTTAAGACTGAATATGGTTTAGTAGAGCATTTAACCTCTCCCAAAACTTTGTAAATGGCTTTGATTGTATGCAGGATTATATTAAATGATCAGGAAGCAGGCAGCTCATGAAATGAATAACAGGAGCACAATGTACAGCATTTTTTAAGAAAATACATTTTGAGTTTCAAACTATAGAATCTGAGGTTGAGATATTTTTAAATTGAATTCTTTGTTGGTATAATATACATACATCTCACAATCACACATAATATTGGGGAATTTGTACCAATATATGACACAAGTCAATTCTCATTTTTACCCATATCCCCACCCACCCACACATCCCCACCCCCTATTTACATGCTCTTTTATTTTCTTTCAGAATCCTATTTATTCCTTCCCCTCATTACATCCCCACACCAAATTTCCGTTGGAAATTTCCCACTCTACAAAGACCCTCATACTTTCTAGAGCTCATTTGCATCTACAGGTGCTTCTCCACTGTTGGTGGGATTGTAGACTTGTGCAACCATTGTGGAGATCTGTGTGGAGATTTCTCAGAAAACTAGGACTAGGGGTCCCATTTGACCCTGCTATCCCCCTGCTAGGAATATACCCAAAAGAATTTTTAAAAATCACATTGGAAAGACAAATGTACACCCTCGTTCGTAGCAGCTCAATTTGTGATAGCTCAGTCTTGGAAACAACCCAAATGCCCATCAACTGGAGAGTGGATAAAGAAGATGAGTTTTTTTCAATAAAATGGAGTACTACTTTGCCATAAAGAATGACAAGATTGGGCCGGAGGGTTAGCTCAGTGGTTCCGGCGCTTGCCTCGCAAGCGCAAGGTCCTGAGTTCGATCCCGGTAACCACATATAATGCTGGGCGTGGAGACTCATCCCACCAACAATCAACTCCACATACCACAATGCCGGGCGTGGTGGCTCACGCCTGTAATCCCAGCACTCGGGAGGCAGAGACAGGAGGATTGCTGAGTTCGCGGCAGCTTGCCTGGGCACCTTAGTGAGCTCAGAGCCAGCCTGAACTACAAAGCGAGACCCTGTCTCAAAAAAAAGCAAAAAAAAAAAAAAAAAAAAAAAAAAAAAAAAAAAAAAAAAAGAATGACAAGATTGATTCATTTGTGTGCAAATGGATGTACCTGGAGGACACGCTAAGGAGTGAAATCAATAGAGCACAGGTAGGCAAATACCAGATTTTCTCATTGATATGAGTTTGAGATTTTTGTACAAATATCCCCTACAGATCAATGAAAATTTATGAGAAAATATCCATGGCCAAAATAGGACAACTAATGGGTAAGACTCCTAGTAGAAGAGAGGGAGAGCTTGTTAGAAGTACCCCCCAAGTGAGTGTCAGTGAACCTGAGGGTATAAGATGGAGGTGATATTTGGAAACATGCACGATAACACAGATTGCCATAATTGTAGTGAGAAACTTCAATGCTTCTCTCTCAGGAACTGATGAAACAAGAAGCCAGAAAGGACATGGAAAACATGGAAAAATATGATTAAATTAATTGATATTAACACCTGAAAAACTTCACAAATATGAAACCTGTACTCCAAAACATCCTAAAGAACATCTTGGAAAAACCCAGAAAATTCCATACCCATGAGGCCCAGGAGAGTGAATTCATTGGGGCAAACAAGAAACTAAATAGAAAAGGAGAAACGCAAAGAAGAAAAGAACCAAGAACAAGAAAACATGGCAGCTCTGAATATGTCCATATCAGTCATAACCATTCATGTCAGTGGACTCAATGGGCCAATTAAAAGACACAGACTAGCAGATTGGATCAAGAAGCAAGATCCTACAATCTGCTGCATACAGGAAACACACCTAATTCAGAAGGAAACCCATAGACTGAAAATAAAAGGTTGGAAAACAATCCTCGACGCCACAGGAAACTGCAAAAAAGCAGGAGTGGCTATCTTGTTTGCAGATAAAATAGATTTCAAACCCAAACTGATTAAAAGAAATAAAGAAGGTCACTATATTCTCGTACAGGAAACTATCCAAGAGAAAGAAATAACCATCATAAATATTTATGCACTGAACTCTAATGCACCCAACTATATAAAACAAACATTACTGGACATGAAAAGCCAGTTATCCATGAATACAGTAGTAGTAGTAGGGGATTTTAATACTCCATTGTCACAAATTCACAGATCAACTGGACAAAGAATCAATAAGGAAATATTTGAGCTAAATCAAACTTTTCAGCAAATGGGCTTATTAGATACCTACAGAATTTTTCACCCCTCAAAGTGAAAATATACCTTCTTGTTAGCTGCTCACGGATCATTCTGCAAAATAGATCACATTCTAGTCCATAGAATAAGCTTAAATAAATGCAAAGGAATTGAAGTTATCCCCTGCATACTATCAGACCATAGTGCCTTGAAACTGGAGCTGAATAGCAGAAGAAATTCCAAGATCCTCACAAACACATGGAAATTGAACAACACACTGTTAACCAACCAATGGGCCACAAAAGAAATTAAAGAAGAAATTAAACAGTTTCTACAACTAAATGACAATCCCAGCACAACATACAGGAATTTATGGGACACAATAAAAGCAGCTCTGCGAAGGAAATTCATAGCAATGAATGCCTACACTTGGAAAATAAAGCAAACTGAAATAATCTAACAGTGAACCTCAGACAATTAAAAAAAGAGGAGCAAAACAAACCCAAAGCACATAGTAGAGGAAATTATAAGGATCAGAGCAGAAATTAATGCAATGGAGACAAAGAACAATACAAAGAATCAATGAATCAAAGAGTTGGTTCTTTGAAAGGATAAATAAGATCTACAGACCCTTAGCCAACCTTATCAAACAAAGGAAGGAAAAGGCTCAAATCCATGCTATAAGGAATGAAAATGGGGAAATCAGCACAGACCCAGAAGAAGTCCAAAGGATCATAAACATGTACTTTGAAAATCTATACTCCAAGAAGATGGAAAATCTAGAAGAAATGGGTAGATTACTAGACACATATGAACTTCCAAAGCTGAATGAAGAGGATATAAAAATTTTAAACAACCCAATATCAATCTGGGAAATTGAAAATGTAATAAAAACCTACCAACAAAGAAAAGCCCTGGTCCTGATGGCTTCACTGCTGAATTCTACAAAACTTTTAAAGAAGAGTTAATACTAGTACTTCTCCATCTCTATAATGAAATTGAAAGGGAAGCAGTACTCCCAAAATCATTCCTTGAAGCAACCATCACCTTAATTCCAAAGGCAGGGAAAGATCCCACCAAAAAAGAAAACTACAGGCCAATCTCTCTAATGAACATTGATGCAAAAATCCTCAGTACAATACTGGCAAACAGAATACAGAGAGTTATCAAGAAAATCATACAGCTTGATCAAGTCAGATTTATCCCAGGGATGCAAGGCTGATTCAACATATGTAAATCAATCAATGTAATACACTATATTAACAGACTCAAGGACAAAAA
Organism: Thryonomys swinderianus; assembly: GCA_004025085.1. Lineage (NCBI taxonomy): Eukaryota > Metazoa > Chordata > Mammalia > Rodentia > Thryonomyidae > Thryonomys > Thryonomys swinderianus. The sequence goes on from PVIC010008151.1 coordinate 18,300, forward strand.
CCATATGATTATCTCAATAGACTCAGAAAAAGCATTTGACAAAATCCAACACCCATTTATGATCAACACCCTATAGAGAATTGGAATCGATGGACTTCATCTCAATTTAATACAAGCTATTTATGAGAAACCAACAGCCAGCATCATACTCAATGGGCAAAAACTGAAACCTTTTACACTAAGATCAGAAATGAGACGAGTATGCCCGTTGTCACCACTCTTGTTCAATATAGTGCTGGAAACATTAGCCATAGCAATCACGCAGGACGAAGATATAAAAGGAATAAAGATAGGAAAGAAAGATGTTAAACTGTCATTATTTGCTGATGATATGATACTCTATCTAGAGGATCCTAAAAACTCAACCAAAAGACTGCTAGACTTAATTACCAAATTTGGTAGTATTGCTGGATACAGGGTCAATGCTCAAAAATCAACAGCCTTTGTTTACACAAACAACAGACTCGCTGAAAGAGAAATTGGGGAGTCATCCCTTTCACAGTAGCACCCAGAAAAATGAAATATCTAGGAATCAACCTAACAAAGGAAGTGAAAGACCTCTACTCTGAAAACTATAGGACTCTGAAAACTGAGATAGAAAAGGAAACCAGAAAGTGGAAAGATATCCCTTGTTCCTGGGTAGGGAAAACCAACATCGTCAAAATGGCTATACTCCCACAACTACTATACAGATTTAATGCAATTCCAATTGAAATTCCAACAGTATACTTCACAGAGCTAGAGAAAATAATACAAAAATTCATCTGGAGCCAAAAGAAACCTAGAATAGCAAAAGCAATTCTAAGCAACCATGACATGGCAGGGGGTATTACAATTCCCAATTTAAAACTCTACTATAAAGCTGCTTTGATAAAAACTGCATGGTACTGGCAAAGCGACAGAGCCAAGGACCACTGGAATAGATTAGAAGACCCAGAAACAACTCCAGATACACTAAGCCACCTTACCTTTGACAAAGGAGCCAAACATCCTCAGTGAAGGAAAGACAACCTCTTTAACAAATGGTGCTGGAAAAAGTGGGCTTTAACCTGCCAAAAGCTAAAGCTAGACCTATCTCTTTCACCATGCACAAAACTAAACTCACAGTGGATACGAGACTTAAACATTAAAATAGAAACAAGCCTACTGGAAAACAGGCTAGGTAAAACTCTTGGAGACATTGGCTTAGGCAGAGACTTTATGAATAAAACCTCTCTAGCACAAGAACTAGCAGAAAGAATCAACAAATGGGATCTCATCCTACTGAAAAGCTTCTGCATAGCAAAAGAAGTTGCTGGCACTGCTAGAAGACAACCAACAACATGGGAAAAAATCTTTACTAGCTGTTTATCAGACAAAGGACTATTATCTACAATATATGAAGAACTCAAACAGATCAGCCTCCCTAAGTTTAGAGACCCATTTCAAAAATGGGCATCTGAAATGAATAGACACTTCTCAGAGGCAGAAGTCAAAGCAGCCAAGAAACATATGAAGAAATGTTCAACATCACTGGTTATTCAAGAGATGCAAATGATAACAACACTGAGATATCATCTCACTCCACAAAGAATGGCTGCTATCACAAAAATCAACCAACAGTAAATGCTGGCTTGGCTGTGGGGAGAAAGGAACCCTTCTCCACTGTTGGTGGGATTGTAGACTTGTGCAACCATTGTGGTGATCCGTGTGGAGATTTCTCAGAAAACTAGGACTAGGGGGTCCCATTTGACCCTGCTATCCCCCTGTTAGGAATATATCCAAAAGAATTGTAAAAATCACATTGGAAAGACAGATGTATACCCTTGTTTATAGCAGCTAAGTTCGTGATAGCTCAGCCCCGGAAACAACCCAAATGCCCATCAACTGGAGGCTGGATAAAGAGATGTGGGTTTTTTTCTTTTTATAAAATGGAGTATTCTGCCATTAAGAATGACAAGATCTATCCATTGATGTGCAAATGGAGACAAGTGGAGAATATGCTAATAAGGGAAATCAATAGGTCACAGATAGGCAAATACCGGATCTTCTCTCTCTCTTTTTTTTTTTTTTGCTTTTGAGGCAGGGTCTCGCTTTGTAGTTCAGGCTGGCCCTGAGCTCACTATGGTGCCCAGGCAAGCCGCAGCGAACTCAGCAATCCTCCTGCCTCCGCCTCCTGAGTACTGGGATTATAGGCGTGAGCCACCATGTCCGGCATTGTGGTATGCGGTGTTGATTGCTGGTGGGCGTGTCTCCACGCCCAGCATTATATGTGGTTACCGGAGATCGAACTCAGGACCTTGCGCTTGCGAGGTAGGCGCCAGAACCACTGAGCTAATCCTCCGGCCCAGCCGGATCTTCTCTTTGACATGAACATCTGTAGATGCAATGAGCTCTAGAAAGTATGACAGCTTTGATAGAGTGGGAAATTTGGTGTGGGAATGCAATGAGGGGAAGGAATAAATATGATTCAGAAAGAAAATAAAAGAGTATAGGGGTGGGGAGGTGTGGGTGGGTAGGGATATGGGTAAAAATGAGAATTAACTTGTGTCATATACTGGTACGAATTCCCCAGTGTTATATGTGATTGTGAGATGTATATAAATTGTACCAATAAAGAATTCAATTTAAAAAATATTAGTTGATATTTTGGCACATTTTCCCCAAGAACAATAGAATATACATTCTTTTCAGATATATGTGAAATATTTATGAAGGTAAATCATATTTGGGGACATAAAATAAATCCCAGTACATTTAAAAAAGATTACAATGTATGGTTTGAAACCACAAGGGAATTAAGTTATATATCTGTAATAGAAAGATAGGCATCTGGAAAGCCCCCAAATCTTTCCACCCTAGTGTAGGTTCTTCTAAAATAGCTTATTTATAATGGACCTCATGAGGATAATTCTAATACTTAGAATCTGTGAATATGATCTTATTTGGAAAAAAGGTTATTTCCAGGTATAATAAAAGTAAGCATGTTGAGATGAGACAGACCCGGATTATGCACATTGGTTATAAAACCAATCAGAAATATATTTACAAAAGAAAGAAGTAGGAAAACAGATACAGGGCGAGGGAGACTGGAAGATTTAAGCCAAAAACCAAATATCTGGAGCCACTGGAAGAGACCAGGAGCAGAATGTTGCCCAGAGTAGCCAGAACTGCGAAAAAAATAGATTTCCGTTTAAGTCACTGAGTGTGTGACAACTTGTGCAGCATAGGAAACTAACACACCATGGGTCAAAACACAAATCAAAAGGGAAGTTAGGAAGTATTTTCAACCAAATGAAAATATATATACCACACAGTAAAACTAGTCGAATGCTAATGAATCAGTACTTAGAGGGAAATTTATAATGATAAACATCTGCATTAGAGGAAAACAAATCTCAAGGCAACCTCAGCTTCTATTTTCAGAAAGTAGAACTAAAGAACAAATGAGACCCAAGGTGAGCGTAAGCAAGGGAATAGTAAGGGTGAAAAGGGAAATCAAAAACACAGAGTAAAGGGCCGGAGGGTTAGCTTAGTGGTTCCGGCGCCTGCCTGCAAGCGCCAGGTCCTGAGTTCGATCCCCGGTAACCACATATAGTGCTGGGTGTGGAGACATGCCCACCGACAATCAACACCGCATACCACAATGCCGGACATGGTGGCTCACGCCTGTAATCCCAGCACTCGGGAGGCAGAGACAGGAGCATTGCTGAGTTCGCGGTGGCTTGCCTGGGCACCGTAGTGAGCTCAGGGCCAGCCTGAACTACAAAAGCGAGACCCTGTCTCAAAAGCAAAAAAAAAAAAAAACACAAAAAAAAAACAAACCAAAAAACAGAGTAAAACAATAGGGAAGTTAATTTTTTTAAAAAGTTAATTTGTTGAAAGAAACAATAGTATTGATAAACCTGTAGCACAGACTGATCAGGAATTGGTTCTTTGATAAAAGCAAAAGTTTGAGGGAGACATTCAGGTTTGCTCTTGCTCCTGTATACACAAAATACCTTCCTTTTTGGGTATCAGGTTTCTGTTTGCCCTCAATTCTCTGGTTACCAAATCAGACAGATGTCTGGCTTGCTTTTGTGAAGTGAGGGATGTTTTACCGGTGGCCTTCAGCATCCCAACAAGAAACACAAACGCCTGAGTAACACACTTCTCTCTGCTCAGAAGCTTCTCAATGACTCAAGCGCCAAAGCCTCAGACCCTACAGTGATCTGGCCCTGCCAGTGTTTTGATTTGCTAGGAGCCATAATAATATTTCCCAGACTAGGTGATTTAAGAAACAAAACTTGGTCTTCTCCCATTTCTAAAGATGCAAGGCCTGGCGCCACAGTTTTGGAAGGTTTGGTTTCTTATGAGTCCTCTCTCCTTGGTTTGCAAGTGGCTCTCTTGCTGTGTCCTCAGTCACTTTTGTTTCTGTTTCCTGTTTTCCTCTTTTTGTAATTACACCAGTCATTAGAATGGCTTCGTGTAAATTAATGACTGACTTAAAGGGCCTGTTCCAAACAGTCACACTCTGAAATATTGGGGTCTAGTACTTCAATGCAGGAAAATGTGTGTGTGTGGTGAGGGCATAGTTCAGTTCAGATACTCTATGTGATCTGGGGACCCATTGCTTTCCTGTCTTCCTAACCTATAAGTCCCTTACTCCATCTGGTCCAGCTTCTCTGGTCTCTCCATTGCTCTTAGAGCACAACAGACTCTTTCTCATTCAAGGGCTTTTTACTGGCTGTGCCTCTGGACTGCATTTGTTCTGTCTTGTCCAAATCTTATTAAATGTTACCCTTTCATTGAGGCCTACTCTAATCTTTTAAAAATGATAGTCTGGGGCCGGAGGGTTAGCTCAGTGGTTCCGGCGCCTGCCTTGCAAGCGCAAGGTCCTGAGTTTGATCCCCGGTAACCACATATAATGCTGGGCGTGGAGACACGCCCACCAACAATCAACACCTCATACCACAATGCAGGACGTGGTGGCTCACGCCTGTCATCCCAGCACTCGGGAGGCAAAGACAGGAAGATCGCTGATTTTGAGGCTTGCCCGGGCTACATAGTGAGCTCAGGGCCAGCCTGAACTACAAAGTGAGGCCCTGTCTCAAAAAAAAAAAAAAAAGATAATCTGGATCTTACTGTATGTGTGTTCTTCACAGCACTCAGCATATTTCAAGCTTTTACCAGATAAGCCATTAAGTGTCTTTTCTTCCCCCAGCCCACTAGTGCCTGAATTATGTGAGGGCAGGGATTTCTGCTTTCTTTTTCATTGCTCTATCACCTAATGCCTGGCACAAATTTCAGTCTGTAATGACCCAGTAATGAATGAAATAAGAGGATAATTTTTAGTGATGATCGTCTCCATATCATTTCTAAACAAGACCTTGTCACTATGTCTTTGGGATATTCCTTTAAAGAAAAAAAGGACTCTACTCTGACTGAGACTTTGGAAATTCCACAGGACTTCAACCTGTCATATGTTAACATGATCTTCCATCTCCATTGACCCACTGCACTCCGCTTCTCTCAGGTGTCTTTCACCATGGTACCCCTTTTTCCGTGAATCATCTTCAGTGATTGTTGTTAGTTATTTTGGGAAAAGTTTTTTTAGGTCTGTCTTTTGTGCTTTTAAGAGACTTCTTGCCATTTCAGTAAATTTCAGTAGGTCAAATTCCTCTCTTCCAGGAATCATGATGCCTTTGTTCAATGTATTAAGGAATGTTGGTTCAAGCAATGTTATTTCCATTGCAGTATTATTTATTTCTATTATTTTCCCTTTTATTAATCTATGTTTCCTGAGTTCTATCATATTAAAATTGTCCTGAATAGGATCTATTCTCCTTGCAAACAGATTTTTATAGCTTTCATGGGATTTATGTCCTTTGAAATCATTCCGGGTAAGTATTTCTCCATGTTCATAGCCAGAATGAAGGTGGTACTGCAAGTTTGCATACATGCATAGTGAGCAGGGCAAGCCACACCTTTGCAATGTGTATACTGGAGCTGCAGTAGGATAGAATGAGGATAAAAGGGAGGAGTTGGGCAGAGTAAGGTAAAATAAACAGAAAAGAGAGGAAATTATTGAACATCTGGGAAAAAAGTGCAGAGGAAATAAAAACAGAGGAAATTTTTAAAGAGACAAAAAATTGAAAGGTGAGGAATAGAACTAACATTGCTTGAGTAAGAATTATATTTTAACTTCATCCTAGTTGGTCTTGATATAAATTTTCTTAGTAGTTCTCTGACTTCGACATTATCACTAGCATTTTACGTATGCACAAGTTGGTCAGCTAATTTAGCAGACTCCAAACTTTTCTGCTCTTAACATACATAGAAATAATCCTACTGACAAGGTCCTTGTGATGAAACATAGGCCCTTTTGTGGCTCCCAGTCCTCTGGCTCCCAAGCTGTGGTTTAACAAGAGTAATATTTCTGCAAAGAGTAATACATTCTAAGTCATACTGATGGATGAGACCTAAAAGTAAACTTTCCAAGGTCATACAACTGAGAAATGACAAAGCATTAGTATGGATTCAAATCTCTTGGAATTCATAGTCAACTTCTAAGCTATTGGCAAGGTTCTTAAGTTAAGTAATACCCTTGAGGAATTTACAATCTAGTGGGGAAAGATAGAACAGAAAAAGAACTGGAATAGATAGTATGATGTATAATTACTATAGAAAATGAAAGAAAAGGCATTATTTGAGAAAGAGTAGGAATTTCTTAGTGGGTCAATAAGGGAAGAAGGAGAAGAACTTCTAGGCAATGGGAACCACATGCACAAAGATATTAAGGTCAGGATGATTTGGGGATGTTTAGGGAATAGATAACTACTTGATATGACTGAATGCTGGAGTCTGGGCAGGTAAGGGAGGAAGCATTTGAAGCTGGACAGATGGAGCATGTCACGTGGGAGCAGGAGGAACAAAGTAGCTTAAATGTGGAATTGCTATATTCAGTGACTTCTCACAAAGATTAATTAAGGATAACTATCATTTCTGTCAGTTTCCTTGAAGGATAATATTTCTTTAGTTACATGAGATAGTTTTGAGGTACTTCATTGTGTATTTGGGGGAGATTAATGCCTTGTACACAGATGAAAATCTGCTATTGAAACAGTAGTGTGAAGGAGAGTTCTTAGTTTCCTGTCCCCAGGGTAAATCTCCTTTGCAATATCTCTTTCTAAGTTAGGCTAATAATGCTGTCTATCCACTTAATCAGGGGCCAGAAGTGGTTAAAAGTCCTTAGTAACTGACAACATGTGTTAAGTTCAGTTATGATCTCTATAGTGTTCTTTGCTATGCTGGCCTCCAAAGCCATGGAGATCTGTGGTTTAAGAATTATACTTTAGAACCTTCTATTGTCTCAGGATATATTATTTTAGATGATAAGCTTATTTTTAGTTAAAAGCCTTAGTAATTAGCAGAGCCACTAATGTGAGCAGGTATATTATAAGTTATTTACATTTATCCATTTATTTAGTTTTCCCAACAATGCTATTTACTGATAAGTAAAGTAACTTTCTGAGGCCACTGATGGACCTAGATTTTGGGCCTTGGGTCCTGAGGATTCTTGTAAAGTCTGGCATTTTGTGGTGTGAGCTAGAGGATACAAGACTTTTCCTGCTTCAGATTATATCTAGAACAGTGGTGGCAAATCTATGGCATGTGTGCTGCAGCTGGCACACAGAGCCTTCTCTGTTGTCATGCAGGACAAGTTGCCCGAGCAGCTGAGCATCAGATAACAATTGTTTTTTATACATATATATATATATATATATATATATATATATATATATATATACTCAGTATTCAGTTTTAATTGCAGTGTGGGCACTTGGGAATAAATAAATGGGTTGGGGGTTGAAGTTTGGACACTTAGTCTCTAAAAGGCTCACTATTACTGATCTAGAACTTTGGTATTCATTTGTTCCGTTTGTGCCTTGAAAGGTTTCTTGCCCTCTTGTATTTCAGACTAGCTTGAGCTTTACTTTGTTTTCTGTTGTTGTAACTAAATACAACATAATAAGCTTATATTTCTCATGGTTTTGGAAGCTAGAAACCTAAAAACTTGGCATGAGCCTCTTTGTTATTCAGTATCTCATTGTGGTTTTCATTTATATTTCCTTATATTCAAGTGTATTTCCATATTCCTATTGGCCAGTATTTTTCTTTAGGGAAATGCCTGTTCAGGGCCCTTGCCCATTTTTTAATTGAATTGTTTCCTTGCTTTTTGGTTGTATGAGTTCCTTATATTTTTTACATATTTATCCCTTATCAAATATTAACCCCTTGCAAATATTTTATCTTCATCCACAAGGTGACTTTGCATTTTTCTTACTGTTTTCTTGAATGTGAAATATATATTTTTTAGTTTGACATTATCTTTAATGTCTATTTTTGGCTTTTGTTGCCTGAGGTTTTGCCAAAAACAATGTCCCAGAGTCAAGAAACTTACAGTGGGCTTTGACAGCTTTCTTCCAACAACTGACAGAACAACTGAACAATAAGATGTGAAGAATATAGAATGCAATATCATCAATCAACTGGATTTAATTGATAATTAAAGAATATTCCTTCTAACAGTAGCAAAATACACATTTTTTCAAGGATCAACAAAACTTATACCAATATAGGCCATAATGGCCCATCTAGTATTAATCAGATTCATACTGAGTATTTGTTCTGTGACTACAAAGTACTCAAACTATAAATCAGTAAGTGAAAGGCAATAGAAGAATCCCCAGACAGTTGAAGAATAACTAAAAATAATAAAACAACAAGTAATCCAGGGGTTGAACAGAAAACCTTAATGAAAACAAGGAATTTTGTTGAATGAAAGTAAAAACGCAACACAAACCTAGTAGGACTCAACTAAAGTGGAACTGAGAGAGGCATTGAAAGCACTGAGTGCATGCATTAACAAGTAGAAAAGTCTCAATCAACTTCCACCTCAAGAAACCGGGAAAAAGGGAAAAGTATACCCAAGTAAGCAGACAGAAAGGAAGAATTGGTTTTTCAGGCTGGTATAAGAACAATTATTTATACAGCATTTGTTTTTGCTAAAAACTTATGATAAAAAAATAGTTTGGCTTTCAAAATGCCCATACTTAATTAAATCAACAGAAAATGAAGTTAATTTGAGTTGATGGTTACTGTGTTAAAATTGAGATGATGGGTACTTACTGTGACCTTTTCAATCACAACCATTTCTCTGGGAACAAGTGCCTAAAGATGAAACAGCATTTTTCTTTCTTCTTTGATTCATCAAAATTCATTGTATATTGAATAATGCTTTAGTCTTGAGCTTAACTTGGTGTTCAAAAGACAGCTAACTTGCATCTCAAATTCATTTTCTCATGTGTATAATCAAGATGATAAAAATATCTTTACTACTGGTTCTCAACTATGGGCTGTAAAATGGAATCATTTGGAAAACTTTATACTAGTGCCTGAGTCCCATGTAGACAGGTTCTGATTTAATTGGTTTGTGGCAGAAAGTTTCAAAATACAGTCTGAGAACTGTGGTAGCACAGCTATACCTAAGCACTTGTTAGAAATGCAAATTCAGAACCCCACACATCTGATCTGGTAATCTATGCTTAAACAAATACTTCCAGCCACTCCAAGGCAATGTGTCTCAAATTTTGGCGTCCTTATAAATCTCTTGAGGATTCTTGCAAAAGTACAGATTATTATTTATGACCTGGTTTGGAGCCTGAGCTTATTAATCAAATCTTGTGGATAATAATATGCTAGTAGTAGAGCACAATTTGAATAATAAAGATCCACAAGACATCTGGACATTTGCATTTTTTTAAACTTCCCAAGCGGTAATGGAGGCAAGGTTGAGTACTTCAGATAATTCCCTGTGAGATGCCAAAAGACAGTGAAGCTTGAGTGATGTGTTTTAGATTTTCTCAACTGGAGGAGTGTGATACAAATTCTCTTTACAGTGATGATGCTTGTTGTCCCTAAGTTGCTCTTTTTTGCTCAAGAATCTCAGTTTTGCTGGTTGTATCCCTTATTTTCTATAAGCAATACTGAACCCTGCTTTCTGTCCTCATCTTGTACCTCTCTACCACTACTATATCATTTGCTTAACATGTTTCAAGGTCTTGCTTTGCAATCCCAACTAAATTTAGTGGAAATGAGCTTTGCTTGGTTCAGTACAGAGGACAGATAGATTTTTTTTCCTCCATCTTCTTTGGCAGTCAATGTCCAAAGATTAATGCCTTTATAGCACCACATGTCCTTCCACACATTGCCCACCTATATTAATGGTACCAAATCATCCTGCCTTTTTATTGCCAGTCATTTGTGATTTGGGGTCATTTAGACTTTTTTCATTTTTTCAATCCAAATGGAACTTCCTGTTAGGCTCTGGGAATGCTACCCTCATGGGTCCAGCCATTTTTCCCAGTTGTACCTGCCACTGCTCTGATGCAGGTCTTCATCATTTCTTGCAAGTTCCTGCTATCATAGTTAACTAATTTCCCTGCTTTTACTCTGGCATTGCTGTTTTCCACATACCTTTGTGAGTAAATGTTCTTGTCCCCTCCCATCTTTAAAACTCTTCCTTGCTTTCATAATTAAGTTAAAATGTCTTCATGTGACTTAAGAATCATTAATAGCTTAATGCTTGGTCACTTTTTTTAGAGCTCCTCTCCACCTTGAACTTAAATGCCTCATTCTCTTTGTAGGATCCAGGGCTTTGAATCTCCCAGGTCCCAAATCCTTGCTCGCTCGCTCGCTCTCTTTCCCTCTCTCCCTCTTTCTCTCATTCTCTCTCTCCCTTTCTCTTACGCCCTCTCTCTCTCTTGTTATGCTACTAGCTCTGTACAGATGCCTTCCTTTATTCTACCTCTCTCGAGGCTCAGTTATGTACCCTCTTATTATCCCTAGAGCTACAATTATCACAGTGAGCTTCAGTTTCCTCTTTACTTGTTTAACTCCTTGAACAGCTCCTTACAGATAGGGATTAGCTTGTTTACTGTGACTTTATCATCAAGCCCAATGTCTGGATTATAGACTGGGCTCAATAAATGTTAATGAACAAAATTCCCAGTACTGTGAAGGAAGGAACTTGTCACCCATGGCAAATCAGTTAGACATAAATAGATCACACTATAAGTAGTAGTCACAGTCACAGAACCATTTAACTTCTTATAGAAGGGTATGTAGGAAAAGGGAAGCTTACAGAAGGGTATTCCAGAAAAGTCAACCTAAAATATGAATACAAGAAATATTTTAATTAGATCCGTGTCATATCTTCTTTTGCCGAGGCATCACAACACTTTTAAAAAGGATGTTAGTTAATAAATTGTATACTTGCAGTAGTTCTTTTAACTAGGTTCCATTTTCTTCCACAGGCAAGGAGGGGACTTGTGATTTAACAGATTTATATATATGCTGAAGTTCTCACCCTTCTTCTGCTCCAGTTTCTGAATTCTAAGTTGTGATTTGCCCAGGATGCACCTCGTCAGCACTAGGTCAGAGGAGAACAAAACACCTATAGACTGTGGATTGGCATCCTACTCTGATGAGTGACGAACCTGGGCCTTGTTGTTCAGATTTTAGTGAAGGGACTTCTGTTTGCAAACTAAAGGGAAAGCCATGTTGGAAAGATTGCAATTGATTTATTTCCCCCACACACATTTGCCTAGGGGAAGATTTGTCACAACGGACAAATAGTACATGAACAGTGAGTAAGTAAATGCATGGTCTGGAGACAAACACAGTTCATCATCTCCAAAGCTTTGTGGGTGGGTGTCTCTCTAGAAATCCATATCTGAGTGCCTATTTGAATTTCCCCAGCTCCTCTTGATTTTTGAGTCATCCTTTTTGGTAGTCTTCAGAGCAAGATTTTGATGCTGATTTTGTGTAGAAGTTTGACAGTCGACGTGCGGGCTACATTCTAGCGCAAGTTAGTAACAGTGTTCCCTGTTGGGGGCAGCTGGCCCAGTGAATACCAGTGGGGATTCTTTCTGGGCTATTGATTCCCAGCTTAGGTTATGTATATTCTTGCTTTTTGGTTATGTTTAATTTTTGTTTCTGTGCCTTTTCTTAGGTACTTCCACCTAGGAAATTGCTTACAGTACCATTTCTTCATTTTCCACTTTTCTTGCTTTTGTAAATCTTATTTTAAAGGGTTTGTTTCAGGTTTTATCTCCTGCATTGAAAGCAAAGAACATGGACTATAGGCGCTTTGTTGTTAATACTGTATGCCATTCTCTCAAGTTGTTTCCTGCTCTTTTTACTTTCTTGGAAAAGTGGCCTAGTATAGGATATAACTCATGTGACACATGATATGACACAGAACTGTTGTCACATTTTACATTGTCTTATCCAAAGCAGGCTAACACACGGAATGCTTTGGGGCATTTGGACAATCTGGCCAGGTGTTTCCATTGCCTTTGAGGAATATTATAAGAAGGATATTTGTGTGGATTCTGCTTCTCTGGTTTGCATGTGATTAATCAATTCTCTTAACAAGAATAGAACTGTGTACGAAGGAATTAGATGATGAAAATGTAGGATTAGAGTTGAAAATAAATAGAATAGTTTCTTTATTCCTTGAATTTTTAGTTACAAAGAAAGGGTGAAATCACTTACATTTCTAAGAGCTTGATTTCAGTTCTACTATTACTACTTAGTATCAGTTCTTAGTACATAAAAGGGGTTTTCCATAAATACTTGTTGAATAGATTTGTCATATGAGGGAGGGTGGCTGTAAAAAGTAATAGTACTCATAGCAAAATTGAAATAATATCCAAGTTTCCCTGCCAATTCATCAGTATCTCTGATCCTCTTTAGTGTTCTGGAATCAGTAAAAATGGCTTTTTCAAAAATAAAACTAACGAGAAATGCATTTATATTCTAGCCTGGCAAACTGAAAGTTTTAGAACTTCAATGAAAAATAATGATGTAGAGATTTTTACATGGTAAATATTTAAGTTGGCCGGGCATGGTGGCGCACGCCTGTAATCCCAGCACTCGGGAGGCAGAGACAGGAGGATTGCTGAGTTCGAGGCTTGCCTGGACTACATAGTGAGCTCAGGGCCAGCCTGAACTACAAAGCGAGACCCTGTCTCAAAAAAAAAAAAAATTCCAGAAATATTTAAGTTGAAGGTGATGTTTTAAATCTAAATCCAAACTGGGGATTTAGCTCAAGTGGTATTGGGCCAACATTGCATGCACAAGGGCCCGAGTTCAATTCCCGGTAACAACAACAACAATAACAACAACAATAACTGCAATCCATGGGCTGGAATAGAACTCAGTGATAGTCCATTTGCCTAGCATTTTCCAAGCTGTAGTTGGATGCCCAGTACCATGACAAAGATCAGCATTACTGCTTCATAACTTTACTTAGGGACCTGAATGATGAGCAGAATCCCTCGTGAGAAAACCTCTGCTTCTCCTTCCTGCTGGCTTCATTATGTGATGGAGGAGTGGAAGCAAATTCACTCAGCTGTTTCCCTCCAGGTGAAGGTCTGTGGGTGGAAGTAATTTACAGGTGAAAGGCTTTAGGCCTAGAGACCTATTTATAGGCTTATTGTGTCTTTAAGATCCTTACAATTTTTTTTCTTTTTTGGTGGACTTTTCTGGAAAGAAAAAAGCCTTGGGGAACTTTTGTGTCCTGAAGTTGTAGGTTTTTTTTCTAAAATGCAATTTAAAAATTCTGATTTTCCTTGTTTCTTCTGTACCTGTCTTTATTTCTTCTCTGCCATCTCGTGATGATTTTAGTTGATGGTAGCTCCTGGAAGTAAGCAAGGATGTGTCTCAGAGTCTTGAATTTTTGTCTTGATTATATTCTCAAACACCGTCTTACTTTACTGTGTAAGGGATCATCACAGCTGTTGCCTTGAGAATGTTTTCTTCGGTTACCTAGTGGTTTCCTCTGTATGCCCTCAATTGTGATGCTGACAGCAGAAACAGAGGTGCTCCTCTCTGTTGAACTTCTCTGACCTAGCTGGGTGCAAAAGCGGTCCCTGCTCTGGGCCTGAGTGCCCTGAAAGTTGGGGGCCTTCCTTTCCTTGGCTTCAAGTGATTTTTCACAGCCTCAAATTAGAAGTAGGAGGAATACCATCACCAAGACCACCACGCAGAGACACATGAAAGTGTACATACCCCACACTATATATACTTGGGCACGCATACGCTAGCACCAGCCTGTGAATGGAAATGAATGAGGGAAGCTCTGATTTTGCCACAAAAGCGTACAGTGCCCTCATAAATCTTGCTACAGGCAGCAGATCTTACAGATAAAGGAGGAGTATTATCTTTGTGCCATAAACCAGTAGACACAGATCTAGCAACAGCTGTCTGATAACATTCAAAGTTGTTAAACCCTCACTGTGTAATCTCTGCAGAAAGCCCTGAATCAAAACAGAGGACTGGATTCCTGCAATGAGAAGTTGCATGAAAGGGACACTATGCACGAGGTAAGGCAAGAGCACTGAGCGCCTCTAAGTGCCCCTTCAGGGAGACGTCATTTTACAGAGGTTGTAGCATTTAGTCTTAGAAAGCCCCTGTGGGGCAGGCGGTGGTGCACTGATTTTTACAGGTGAGAAAACTGAGGCCTGTAGAGTATTTGGCCCAGGGACACACAGTCAGAGACTGTATCTGCTTTAAGCTCAGGTTGTTTCTCTTATATGACACAGAATATGTACGGGATCATGGTTTTGAAGTGCTCTAGTTATTATATATGTAGTTCTTTAAAATAGTACTTGTATCTACATATTTATACATGCAAATATTTAAAATATTTATCATTAATATTAGAAAAGACAAAAATATAAACATGTGTGCATGTGCATATGCATGCTGCTATATGTGCAAACACACAATGCACACATGCACACACACACACACATACACACACAAACACACACACAGAGTTCTGTCCCAATAAAAACTTCTTGTAGAACTTGAAGTTGGCCTGATAGTTTCTTTTCTTCTCTTTGTCTCTGCTTATAGACTGTATATTTTTAGATTCCTTTTGCCCCTAAACATTATTTCCAGTACATTTGTAGTCAGAACTTGTGTACAGTTTCCAGTCCATATTATGTACTTACTGATGATATTTATTTATCTATTTATTAGTATTTTGAGACAGGGTCTTGCTTTGTAGTTCAGTCTGACCCAGGCCAGCCTTGAACTCACAGCAGTCCTCCTGCCTCTGCCTCCTGAGTACTGGGATTAGAGGTGTGAGCCAACATGCCCAGCTATAGATGATTATTTTTGGGATGGTGCTTCCTCCTGTCACACAGTTAAGTGCTCTTCAACTGTTATACTTCAGCTCTACCTCATGAAAGGAGAGTAGAAAGAGTAAAATAATCTCTGAACTGTCTGTCAAAAACCATGTGGCATTATGATGATACACACAGGCTTTGCTTTAATCCTTGAGTTCTAGTCTAAATGAAAATGGTTGGCACACTATCACTTGGTCTATAACAGAAGGGAACATAGTTAAGCTTGTGGGGTGAGCATAAATAATGTATCCATTGACTTTTATTTCCACTTCAGCAGTAGCTCTAAGAAGACAGCAAGATGGGTATGATTTTCAGGTATCTTGGGGAGAGATAAACGGTAAAAGTTTGTTGAGTTAGAGTGTAGATGCAGCTGGAATGGGGGAGGGTAAGAAAGAGAGGGCTGCTGCGTGTGGTGCGTATCCGCTGGTCTGGACCCTGCCTGTGGTGTAGACCCAGAGAAAAGGGAGAACATTACAAAGACAGCAGCTACATTACTTTTCTATTTGGAAGTTGACCTTTTCTTTCTGCAATTTTTTGCTTGCCAGATTCTTGAACTTCAAGGTTTTCTTCTTTATAAATCCCATAAAAAGCACTCTGATTCTTTGTGTCTCTCAAGAGTCTGCTTTCATGGAGTTTTCCAATACCCTGCTATGAGGAAGCGAACTGTACTCTTTGCAAGAGATTTAACTTCTCTAGTCAGTTTCCCCTTCATAGTTTCTCCCTTGCATTTCTTGATGGTAAACTGTGTTGAGAGTGTACATTTGACCTCCTATTTGAGTGACAGTGGAGGGCTGAGCCCTCCTCAGCCGCTGCCTGTCCTTCCTGTCGCTTCCCACTTCCTGTCTTTGCTGCTTCTAGGTCAACCCTATGAGGTGCAGTATCCTTCCTGTTCGGTGAACAGTGGCTTCTCCCAAGTTGTCTGTTGTGTCAGAGGACTGATGTCTGTATGTTGGCAACTTCTGTTCTTTATGACAAGCTTGTTTACTGACGTGAAGAGATTTGGTCTTTACAACAGTTTTGAACACATTTGCCAGACAGGTTACTTTGGAGAAGTACTTTGCCATTACTGTGTGACCTGCCTCAGTCTGGAAGCAGGCCTAGCGTCCCCATCTGAACACAGCCTTGACTGACAGGGTGTCGACTTGGGAACCGAGACCTAAGTGTTGCCCTTTTGCACTCCACCTGCTTGAGCTGTCTGGCCATGTAGATAGCGGGAGGGCAGACCAGAGAAGGAGCAAAGGCATTCTGATCAAGTAGGAGGGGTGGGATTTGATCCGCCATTCAAGGCATTCTCTCCCACTGTCTGAGGGAAGGCTTGAGACTCAGATTCAGTGTTACATGCTGCCCTGACTTCTGGTAAAATCTGGAGATTCCAGTGGCCTCAGCACAAGTTTCCCCATTGGGTTCCTGCGAAGAAAGTCCCATGCCAAACAATCCTAGTCACCATATGATTTAGCCACAGATCTGTCCTGTCCCAAGATGTGGGCCTTGGTTGCTTGTCAGTCTGTGGAGTTAGTCAGACAAGACAGTCTCATCCTCTCACAGGAACAAGAAGCACTTCACCGTCTCCTTACTATTCAAGTGGCCAACCCATTTGCTGCTATTCACTCTGGTCCTGTGCGGAGCCTCTGTATGGTCCAAGTGGCGTGCATAGTTCTCACCTAAGCTGAGCATCCATGACTAACAAGTAGACAGTGGGCAGTCTCGTCCATGTGATCCTGGGTACTCTGTGCTCATCCATGCCAATATCCTCTGCGTGGAATTCCTTGCTCAGCAGTGACATACAGAGGAAATGATCAAAACACACTACATTCAGTTTTTCTACTACTACATGCTAGCTTTTCTGTATCATGTATCAGCCTGTTTTCATTGATTAACTTCTTGGCAAGGAAACACTCTAGCAGTCTCTGTCACTTACCTTTAGTGTCTAATAGTGATACCTGTCACTTAGTGAAAACTTGATAAGTGGGATGAATGAACATGTGAATCATAGGGCCCTTTTGTGTAGGGATCACACTATGTACTCTCTTTTCTCAGCTGCAAAATTTGTATCTGCCCTGTAGTCTGGGATAGAATAAGACGTGGCCATGGAGTACATCATGCCCCTCTAACTTATCCACATTCTGGAACTTCAGAGTGGGGGTCCAGGCAAACCAAAGGAGATGGGTCCTGAAGACTTCGCCCAGCCCTCCGGTTCAGTACCAGCTCAGGGTGAGACTGAGACACTCCTGTTGATGTAGATGTTGGCAGCTTTGGTTGGATTTGGCAACCAACTATAACTGTGAGACATCCCAGTCCATTGCTTGGTAAACTTGAAAGAATTGAAGGCCTCCTTTTCTCTCTTTCTTTCTCTATGTCTGTCTGTCTGCCTCTGCTCTCTCATTTTATTTAAGCTATCTTCTTCAGATTGCTCATGAAGAAAGGTGCTTCCTGCACCAGAGAGAAGGTATCAGGGGCAGGAAAGCCGTGAAGCAGCTTTGTTTTAGTGGTTGTATGACTGCTTTCACTATCAGTAAGCCAAGGTCCCCATCTTTCACTATACCGAGGCCAGTTCATCAGCTGCCACTTAACTGTGAAAGCAGGAGCAGGTCAGGGAGACTTTGGCCTACACAAATTTTGCAAACTTTAGTTTTTAATTTCTCTGTGATTACTTTTATGATAATTTGAACTTGAGGCAATTCTGTGTATCTTTTAGAGTTTTGGGTCTTAGAATTTAGGGCTTTACGTTGTGTCCATTCCTACTCCCACAATTTCCATGTATCTGCCCGTTCCTTCTGTCTGTTTCACCATTAAAAAAATTTATCCACAGATAATTTTAGTTCATTATTTTTCACATGTAATATCACATGATGTATTAATTTTATTTATGTTTGCATTCTGAGCCAAGGATCTCAAGAAAGTTTCTTTCCTGTTTCTTATTTTTTCCTTTGTTGTCAGTTTGCTGTTTATTAATTTTTCTCTCCTCTCTCTTAATGATACATACATCTGTCCTCTGTGGGATGTTATGGAATCTACATTGTCCTGTACCCAGTGAACCCCTGATTTGGAGACACAGCTCCAGGGTTTTTGTAACCTCAGTGTGACTGTCTTATTAGTGTGTGTTTGCAAGGCATCATGATTACACTTGTCTTAGGAGTTGCTACATGTGCATAACGTGGCTTAATGCTTTACTCATCCTCCTTCCCTTTCATCTTCTCTGCTGCTTCCAACATCAGGGCTCCACTTCTAACAACTTTTCATTGACATTTGCTGCTTGTTGGATCGTAGCACCTGTTGTCCCTCCACGAGGAGGAGTGTCATTTATGAGAAAACAAAACAGGTGGCAACCTGTCTCAGATTATTCTAAATAGATTCACAAGGCGAACTGAGGCCTGTGTACTGAAACCGTGGAAACAGTGTGTACAGTGTACTAGCAATTTGGCTGGCTGCTTCCAGAGTTTGCTAAACTCTGCTTTAATTGTTTGTAGTGCTTGTGTTAACTGTGTCCCCTAATGCTATGCTGGTCTAGACATGTTATTAATTTTTTTCCATTTTTTTGCTTGGATTTGTAATCTGGACCTTATGCATCCACTTATGAAGGCAGCTGAGCTCAGCAGCTGGCCAGATGATGGATTACACTGTGTGCAGAGCATGCTGAGACTCCTATGGTAGAGACCAGAGAGACGAGCAACAAGGCAAATCACTATTCTACTATGTCTCGGTTTCCGAAATGACAGTAGAATTGAAGAGTTTCCTGCTAGTCACCTCAAGACACTTGCTTTGGAGTCCTTGGCTGGAACCTCTTGATGGGATGATGCGTCCTCAGCCTCATTAACAGCGGCTTAGCCCATCTACTAGAGGCAGGTGTAACACAGGTGGGTGTAACACAGGTGGGTGTTAGCACAGAGCTTTATTCAACCAAGCCCACATGAGCAACTGGCACTAATTGGCTCCCCTGGGAAGTCCCAAGAAAAGCTGTCAGTGGTGGAGACTGAGTTTTTGTTTATAATTTGTAGTGATTTCTCCTCTGCTGCTCTTTCTCCACCCCCATCCAGACTGCCTCTCCTTCTTTCACAGATAAATGGTGGTTTCCAACGTGCAGATAATTAGAAAGGCAAGGGCCACCTTTCACAGGTTCTGACTGCATTTCTCTCACTTCCCAGGTCTCTCCATTCCCTCCGGAGTGAACTGATACTCTTTCGGTGTGTGGGGGGCGTCTTTCCAAGGTTTAACTCACTAAGCTCCAAAGTATTGTCAAAATATTGTTCATGTGTTATAGAAGGTGATTTCTGTTATTTAATAATGTGACTTTACTTCTCTGATGAGTAGGTGCAAGGATTTTAGTAGTGGTCCCTTTAGAGATTTCTATGAAATCATTATATTTGAAGGTTAAATCACATGAGAAGCTGTGTGATATTGGGCGATAAGACTTTCTGTTGTCCCAGAAATCTTCTGTTAAAAAGATAAAAATAATAGTAGCTACCATTTAATAACCACTTAAACATGAAAAATAACATAATCCCTTCTTCCCAGGAAGAAATAAAAGCTCAGGGGTAACTAGCTCAAGGTTTCTGAAGCTACAGTCAGTGTAAGGATTTGACCTGGGGTTTGCTTGACTCCACAAGTCTGTGCTTGTATATGCTGTGTTGGGCTTCCCTGTTGTATTATTTTTGTTCAAAGACATTTAGCCCAACTTACAAAAATAAATTAGTTTTTAGACCAGGTATTCTTTCCAGTGTTTGAGAGACAGGAACAGCTCAGGTGTACTTGGCTAACCAGCCTCAAGTTTTTGTTACTTCATGCAGTGAATTTCAGGGCCATAATTCAACAGGTGTTGTTGCTAAATCCAGGTGATGATAAGCTTTGTGGGTGGTAAGATGGGATTAGGGGGACATGAGCCTGTTTATAACTCTCCTTTGTTCTTTCTTACGCTGAGGTGGAAGACTAGAGAATTGACTGGGGACCTGGAGGGGGCAGTTCTCTCTGCTAGACTGATACAGACTGAGTTGAGATCACTCAGTCACCTGGTGATGGGATGTGATTAGCAAAGAAGGGTGCGGGAGACCTCACTTCCTCGCCCACCCCCGTGTGATGTAGAATACAGGGCTGAGGAGAGTTGCAGGGAATAACGAAGTACAGAATCACCATTTTATCTGTTTCGGGTACGCTTGGGGCCTAGGAAATTGGCAAGTTCTGCCTTCTGATTATACTTAATTTAAGAGGCTTTTGTTTCTAGTAGTACTTACCGAAGGATTTAAATCTGATCAATGCAGATTGATTTTTTTTTTTTTTTGAGACAGGGTCTCGCTTTGTAGTTCAGGCTGGCCCTGAGCTCACTATGGTGCCCAGGCAAGCCGCTGTGAACTCAGCAATCCTCTTGTCTCTGCCTCCCGAGTGCTGGGATTACAGGCATGAGCCACCACGCCGGCACTGTGGTATGTGGTGTTGATTGTTGGTGGGCGTGAGTCTCCACTCCCAGCATTGTATGTGGTATCCGGGGATCGAACTCATGACCTTGCGCTTGAGAGGCAGGCGCTGGAACCACTGAGCTAACCCTCCGGCCCTGCAGATTGATTTTTTAAAAAATTGTTATAATCTTTAAACCTGGGGCATTATCCTTAGGTTGTAAGTGCTAAACTCTGCTACCTTTTTATTTCATGATAAGCAAGATTAAACTAGAGACCATCAGTGTTAATACAGATAAGTCAAAAGCATACATCTTCTTATTTTAAAGGAGAAGCATTTCAGAATGGGATGTGTTTTGAAGTTTAAATGGAATATAAAAAGATTGTTTAGTTACTTGTTGAAGCTTCTGTAAAGCCTTTTCAGTTATTTAGTAGCAGGTTATAAGAAGAGACGTAGGGGAAGATGATACACGGAAGAAAGGGAATCAGTTCAAATCTTTATGCTGTCTGATTTGTAGAAGAATTGGTTGTGAAAAATCTAAGTTTGAAACATTAGCAACTCCTCTCAAATGTAGCTTGGTGAGTTATTACATCACAACATTCAGAGTTCATTCTATTAGATTAAGAAATAGGGCACAAAAGTACATATATGAAATTCAAATGTTTTAGTCATAATAATTACCTTTTACTTTTTAATCTGTGTTCAAAAAATAAATCTCTGTAGCAAGAATTCAATACTTTGTTGACAGTCTTTTCTTTTTTTTGTCTCACCGTAGAATAAGCAGTAATTCCAGTAAAAACAAAGTAATCAAAGGCAAGGAAAAACAGTAGAATGAAAATCTCTGGACAAACGTGGAGAGAGGGCAGTCAGCCTCTGCCTCACAGACCACCTGGTTGGCCAGTGAC
The DNA here is from genome assembly GCA_004025085.1 of Thryonomys swinderianus. Classification (NCBI taxonomy): domain Eukaryota; kingdom Metazoa; phylum Chordata; class Mammalia; order Rodentia; family Thryonomyidae; genus Thryonomys; species Thryonomys swinderianus. The sequence continues at coordinate 39,811 of PVIC010008151.1, forward strand.
TGAGATTTTATCTAGTTTATCTCTTTGCCTTTAGACAGGACTGGTCTTATGCCTGCTTCAGTAGATGACAATCTGTTTTGTATTTTAATGAAACTTCTCGTGTAGCAAGCTCCCTGAGGAACTCATTGTGAATTTACACAGCTTTCAGAGGTGGATTCTGGGATCTCTTTCTGGTGTTCATCTTCTCCACAGGGATGAGCAACTTTGTAAAAACAGTGTTGCCTCCATGTAAAGTCATTTTACGGGAGACTTGAACATACTGACAGAAACCTGGAGAACACTGAACTTCCCTGAGGAGGCACTAGTCTAGCCTCTTTGCTGTGATTAGTTTACAACTTCTCCAGATTGAGATGGCAGGTTTCTCTATTTTAAATTCACCTTGTGCTGTTTACTTAGGGTCCCTTTAGACCTTCACATCATGTACAAGTCTGTGTGTTGCTGACATTTTTCTGCACCTGAGTCATGTTTGTTTTGTCAGTCAATATCCCGAAAATGTGATTTTTTTTTTTTAAGCAGAAAGTGACTATTGCTGTCTGTCATAGAAAGGACACAGTTTCAGCCCTAGGATGAGTCAGAGACCTGGGTTCAACCAGTGTTTCTGCCGCAGCTACTTGTGGATTATTTATTAAGTGTCCCCAAACCTCAGTTTGTGACAGCTAGGATCCGGGAACTTCCATAATGGGTTGTTTTATAAGGTGCTAACAGATATGAATAGTCAGATTTATAAAGCCTGGTGTGGACACACAGCTATAATCCCAGTATTTGGCAGGCTGAGGCAGAAGGACCAGTTTGAGCTACCCAGCCAGGTCAATGTCAGCCTGAACTATGTGGTGAGACACTGTCTCAAAATATAAAGAACAACAGAAAAATTGGTCCGATTTTTACAGACATATGTGTGTGTGTGTGGGGGGAGAAGGATTAAATGAATCTGAACAGAGCTTTTTTATTAAAGGGCTTGATTTCTTCATGTTTCAGTTAATAAAAAATTGTATGCTATAAATCTTCAAATTTTCAGCAGAGATATCCATTTAAGGTTCCTTTTTTCCCTCTTTTTAAAATGCTGGTGTAATGCCAGTGCTACCCACTCTGACCAGGCTCATCTGCAGAGCAGAAGTAGCAGTGCCTTCCTTGTGCCCATTGCAGACATGGAAGAAAAGTGTGGCCCTGACTGAGGACATAGTTTGTGAGTTCTTTGGCATCACGAACTCATTGAAAGCGGTGGCCTTCCCTTATTTGTCTGTCAAGAGGGTCTAGTCTGCTGCTGAGCCCCTGGGAGATACTGAACAAGTAATGAGTGAATCAAACTGTCCATAAATGGAAGAACTGCTTTGAAATGTTTGAGCTTCCAGCCACGGAAAATGCTTTTGTAAAGTAGATCTTTGAAATGAGTGCAATTTGCAGTGAGAGGATATCTCAGATCAGGAATTCATGGGGGTTTCTTAAGGTTATAAAGATAATATAAGAGTTAAATTACTTGGGGATAACCACAGGTAGGTCAGAGAAGGTCGAGCACAGCTTTGCAGGCAGCCTTTACTGGCTTTTCCCCAGGTTTGGATACATTTCTTTATTGTCCAGAATTGAGATTCTGTCTGAGACTGTAAAATTATTTACTTAAGGAACTTCACTCTGATCACCAACACGTAAGGAAGAGACAATCCTGTGGCCCCTACTCCGTCTTTTACCTGTATAATTCTGCTGTATATTTACAAATTCAATTCACTGAATTTGGATAAATTTTGTTCTATTTTGCTGTTTATTATCCTTTTATATTCCATGTATTCTTCTGGAGAGTATGAAATGCCTCATTTGTAATTATTTCTCTTTGATAGCTAGTGTTTTAATATCATAGAAAAAATTCAATAAATATTTTCTCGATACAAGATAAATATGGTAGCTCCGATATTTTTCCAAGTTAGCATCTGAAAGTAGAGATACTTAATATGATAAGCTTATGTTTAGCAAAGTTTAAGTTTTGAAAGTATGAAAAGTAGGAGCACAATTACCTATCATTTTACTACCAAAGAATAGTCGTTGTTGAATCTTCCAATTATTTTTCTCTAAACATGTTATATAAAAATTTTTAATGTATAATCATAATCAGTGCACATAATCAGTGTCCTGGTTTCTTCATTTAAACTTACAGGATTGCCTTGTAATCATCATATATATTCTTTTTATGTAGGAGATATTTTGGCAAGAAAATTTTAAAAATCAAAGAATTTCCAGGCAGTATAACTTTCTCAAATAATTTTAATCATGTATGTATGGTTTTCTTAAACATTTATTAATTTGTTGTATTTCTTATTAATCTTTTTATTATTTTTCCATAATGGACTGAAGTAAACATTTTGGAACATGGAGATTTTCCTTTTGAACATTTTCAAAACATCATTTACTTTTTGGCAAACTGCTTTTCAGGAGTTTGTATGCTGGTGATTGCTATTTCCAACAATGCATAGAGATTTTAAATTCACCAGTGGTGAATATTTTTTAAAATACAGATAGATTTCAGTGGAAAAATGCTTCTTCTTGCTGTTTAATTTTAGAGTGTGCTTTTTGGAGGGTTGTTCTTGAGATCCAGGCTTTTCCATTGTATTTGTGAATCATTTTCTTTCTTTTCTGAACTGTCTGTTCATGTCTTTCCATTTATTTTTCATAGCAGAGTGGGTGAGTGCGTCATTCCACAAGGCCTGCTATTTCCCTCAGGTGTGTTCACACCCCACTGCCTTAGCTGATGCCCAAGGATATACATGTACGAGGCTGAGTGAAGCCAGCAGGAGCAGCAGGCAGCCAGAGCCAGCTGTTTCATGAACTGTGTTGAAATGGAACAGCAAGGAGGGAGTGGAGTTACCAAATAATCTCCTCTTTCTGTTACTTGAGTATTGCAAAAGCAAGGCTTGGCAAGAGGGGTATTTGTGACAGGCTTCATTCTTCCCTTTGTTTTAACTATTATTAGATAGGCCCAGAAACTGCTTGTAAGCTGGGGCTGTTGGCACATTGCTCTTGGAGATGAAAGGTGTCGCAACTACTCAATATGGTCTGCTCTTCACAGTAGCACATTGCCAACAGCTTGTGTGTGACTCCTTAAGAATAGCGAGAGCCTTGTTTTAGGAGAGGGGACAGATTGTGTCTGTACTCAGCAAGCTACATCTTTCTGCAGCTGGGATTGCTGGAGACACTGTGGAGCACTAGGGCCCCTATTGACAGAAAAATGCCCATTTTGTGTAAGAAGCTGTAGACTCTGTCAGCATTTGTCAACAAAGCTTTCTGCTGTATGACCTCTTTCCTCATCCCCCTGGTTGTGATAGAAGTTAATCTAAGATCTCCACTCTCTCCCTTGTCATTTCACAGGGAAACTAAATGCTGTCTTAAGACACATTGCAAGCTAAGTTTTTTTTTTTTTTCAAACATAAGGTCTCATTTTGTAGTTCAAACTTGAGCTCACTATGTAGCCCAGGCAAACCTAGAACTCAGCAACCCTCCTGCCTCTCCCTCCTGAGTTCTGGGATTACGGGTGTGAGCTACCATGCTTAGCATTGTGGTATGTGGTACTGATGGCTGGAGGGCATGAGTCACCACGCCTGGTATTGTTGTATATGGTTACCAGCGATTGAACCAGGGGCCTTGTGCTTGCTAGGTAGGCGCTGGAACCACTGAGCTAAATCTGAAGCCCCTATGACATCCTTTTAAGACAAGGCAAATACTAAAAATCTGCCTCAAAACATGCAGGTTATCTTTTAATACAGTATTTTATTTGTAGGAAACATTCAGAAATGGTTTAGGTCTGCTTACTGCCAAGAAAATTGCCATAGAGCAAAGGAAGCAAATGCTTTTTACCTTAGTAGCAAAGGATTTGAGCAGAACCATTAAGAACAGGTAGAAATGACTTGAGGCTAAAAGTCTCACCCCGTTTTTATCATGTTTTGTTTTTCTTCTTGCTAAGATTCTACAATATCTTCTCATTACATATAGGAGTAGATTCAGATTTCCTGGGCATTTTTTCTATGCAAATTTTATTTTATTTTATAAATAGATATCATTCACATATAAAAATTGTTTTTAAGGTGTGCCACGTGATGTTTTGACACACATACACATTGTGACGTGACCACAGCATTCTACTTAATTAAAATATCTGTCAACTTTACAAGGAGCCATTTATATTGTGTGTGAATGAGTGTTTCTGTCTGAATTTTGAACTCTTACAGCTGTGTCCAACCTGTTTCCTGCCTTTATTTTAGCCCTCTTAAAACTTTTCCCATACAAACGTAAAATAAAGGCACTTTTATTATTTATATAATGTGTATGCTACCCGAGACAATTTCTCTACACAAGAAAAGAGCAATAAAGGGGAAAAGTGAGTTGTCAGTTAGATTTCCTTTCCCAGTTGTGCTCCAGGATATTTGCACATAACATTTTCCCCAAGAAGCAAGGCTATACCCTCTCTCATTGTGGGCAGTACTTCTTCAAAGTCTGCCCCTTCATTATTTTCTTCATTAGTTCCTGTCTCTTTTCTGCTACATCTGCTCATATATGATATGTTGTTATTGAAATCTTGGTTATGTGTGCCGTGTTATTTTCTTTTTGAGGGGGTTATTGTATTTCATTAATTCTTTATTGGTACCTTTTCTATGCACATCAGGATGACAAACAACATTGAAAGTTTGTACCAGTGCATAAGGTGACTTAATTCTCATTTTTTCCTATTCCTCTGCCCACCTTCCAACCCCCTCCCCCATAACATAAGCTTTACTTTTTTTACTGTCGAGTTTTTTCTCTCCCTTCTTTTTTTACCTCAACCCTCTTTCCCTTTGAATATTTTCTGTTCCACAATATCTATCATACATTTTAGAACTCTTTTACACCTTCATTTTCTCATACCAGAAGAAAAATAAGGTATTTACACATCTGTGACCTATTTATTTCACTTATGATTATGTCCTCAAAGTACATTCATTTGAGTACGAATGACTCAAATTTATCATTCTTTATGGCAGAGTGTTATTTTCCTGAGAAGTGTTATTTGCTTTATGATTTCCAGCGTGCTGGTCAGGAAGTATTTTATGCACTATGCATCTAATAATATACGTGCTTGAATCCTCTTTCTTTTGAAAAAATTCATGAGGTTGTAATGGTAGGCAGATAAACTAATCATTATTGATTTCATGTTTCAAACAAAATTATAAACTAACCATTTGAGATAAAATAGATTTTGATGTTTTTGTATTAATCTTAAGAGTTTTTTTAAAAGCGTCTTCTTTTGAAAATATTTTCAAATCTCTGATGAGGTCATGTTTAAAAGTTTTTAAACTATAAATTTAATAGGCCAGCTGGTGGTGAAGATTGAAAGACTATGCTTGAATTGCAGTGCCTGTCTCACTGAAGAGTGTCACGTGTAGGCTACGCTCTGGTGGGAGTTTGGAGAAGAGAGGTCTGTGGGGGAGACAGTCTGGAGTGGCAGGGGCATGACACAGTCTATGTTACTAAGTTTTGGGAATTCCACGTAACCTAGGTTTGGTAAACACGCATTGAGAACATTGAGAAACTGCTCTGCCTTTCATCGACTAAAACTATTTCTCAATTTACCAACGCAATGCTGAAATTATAAGCTCTTATTTTTTGGATGACAACATGTGTGTGAAGATGAGAGAGATAAGGTTTTTCTGTATCAGGACTGTAGCTCAAAGTGACATCATCAAGTTGGAGGAACATGAACAGAGTCACACAAGCACTGTGTGTGCGGTTACTTGCTGAGTATGTGCTAGAAAATATGTTGAGTGCTTTCTGAACTAAAGGATGAATCATGGTCAAAATCAAACTTACTCAAGATGATGTTGAGAAAGAGCAATTGCATATGAATTTGAATTATTTACAATTATATAGTGTGGTATATTATATCCCCTAATAAAGGAGGAAATTGAGGATCATTGAGAAGAAGAGAGATCATACATCTCACTGCAGTATAAATCAGAGTATAATCATCCCATAGTACATGCAATGCACTGGTTCCAGGACCCCATGCATGCCTTCTATGGAAAGGTATCATATTTTTGTGCATCCCCATAAAAACTCTACTGAATATTTTAAATCATCTCTAGGTTATTCCGAACATCTAATACCAGATAAATGCTATGTGAAGTTTGCTATACTGTAATATTTAGGGAATAATGATAAGTATGTATATCATATGTGCAGCCATGTATAGCACAGCATGGCCTGTGGTATTAATAACTTGCCAGCTTCTTGTTCTTTAATTGTGCTATGTGACTTTTTTAAAAGTTGATTTTATTGGTATATTTGATATACCTGTTAGGATCACAACTGACATTGAGAATTTGCACCAGTACACGACACGACTTAATTCTCATTTTTTCCCATTCCCTGCCCTCTCCAAGTCCCGCACCCCCTAAATACATAAGCTTTGTTTCATTTCTTGTTACCAAATTGTAGGGGTAAGTAAAGAAGGGAAAGAAAAAATTTGACAGTACATGACTTTGCACATGGTTTACCTAGATACATTGAAGCTCCAATCCAATCATGGCTACAAGATTGTATTGAAAGATAGCATAGAAACTTTATATAGTATTATTAATTACTATTAATTTTGCTTTTACTAGAAGGCACATTGGATTGGGCATCAGGACAAATGAATTCTGAGAACAGATCAGCTCTTGGAATCACTTCCTCCATCTACCTCGTGGAATGAATAGTGTCACCATTGAAGACTAGGGGTACACCACAGGCATCCCCAGTGGAACGTCCACAGAATCATACATTCCCAGTTGTGTTCTCTGGGGCCAGAGAGGTGTAGAACCAATTAGTCATGCTGTAGGCATTTTAAGTAGTATCAGAAAGACTGATGGAAAGAAATCTTTCACCTCTGTGTGATGTTCACACTTCTGCTAAACGTTGTACTGTGCAGCCATCAGGGGATCAGACCCAACAACAAAGGGACAGTTGTTACTTTCCACAGAACAATGAGAAACATTAGTGTCTCTGCTCTGAACATTTATATTATCTTTGCTTTGTCACCCCTAACTAAAAATAAAATTAGAAGTATATAGAGAAAAAGATATATACACTGCATTTTTCTAAGAACCAAGCTTGATTGATGCCTTTTTTCAAATATAAGAAATATTCTTAAGGGAGGTTGATGGCTGTATTGAATTAGCAGTTTACCAGATTACATGGTTCCGTGGGTAATTTATCATTGTATCAGATTCCATTTACTCTGTCACATTACTAAAGGTTATCTAGGATATGTGAAATATGTTCCTGAAATATTGACAAGCCCATTTCGAATTTCTCCTTTTGATTTAATGTCCCTTACTGCAGGCACTAATTCCAGGCTTTCCTGTGATCTGAGCATCTGTGAAGATTGTGAATATTAATTAAGGTGGCTTTCCTTTTTCTACTCACAACGGATTCTTTTGCTAGAATGGCAATAATGGTGTTTTCAATAAAAAAACACTATTAGGATTTTATTTCTTTTCTCATGCTGTAGTTCTTTATTATAAAATTGAGATAGCCTCTACAATCTGAAAGACCTTCCAATTTGTCAGGAAGGGACAACCTAGTGTTCCAGAGCAGACTGAATCCTTGCAACCCACACCCATCTTAGAGCCAGCCAGGCGAGTAGCAGGGTCTGCGGGAAAACATTTCTTTCTGGGGCCATTGTTATTTTAAATGGTTCCAGGGGACTATAGAGTAAGAGGGGGAGATCCAGCAAAGCTTGGCATGCCCAGAGGATGGCTTGTTCTTTCATATGTGTGGAATCCTGTGTCGAGAGAGAAAAACATCTAAAAATAAAATGCTTTTACTCTGAACCTCTAGGGCAAGGTGCAAAGAGCCTGTTCAGTAGGAGCCAAGATTAAAAATTAAATGGTCGAAATCTGCAGAGCAACTGCCATCAGCAAAATCCTGGGCTCTCTCTGGTTAACTTAGTGCCATCTGATGAGTTTCAATAAATTGGCTTGGAGTCCTCATGTCCTTTGGTCTTTTCTGTTGCTATTACTGATAGTGACCCACTTGCTGGTGGGTGGTTTCTTCATGGTCCAGTGACTATTGGCTTTTTAAAGTATTGATTTAACCCACCAACTTGCACGATCACCAAAATGGGATCTGCTTTGTTCACTGCGCTAGTCAAGTTCCAGTGGATAGAAATTAAAAATCACCATGTTCTACATGGATCAGTCGTAAAGCTCTTCCCTTGGAATACAGCATGAAATGAAAAATAGAATATGGGCGTGGTATAGCAGTATTTTAAATTTACTGATAAAGGTCCATGAAGGGGAGAAAATAAGCCAGAGGGAACTGGTATTCTAATTATGTGCTGGTTGTTTCCTGTCCTCTTGGATTTTGCTTCCAATTTCCGCTCTTTCCATAAGTATAAAATCTTAAAACTAAATGATTGAATGCTGTAGCCTGCTCCATTTCTATGTGTCTCCTTATCAATCCATAACTCTGTCATTACTACCACTATATTTGCAAGCAGCTGTCAATAATGACCTGGTTTTATTAAATGTTTGAACAGTTCTTTTGCTAGCACTTCAGAAGTATTAAGAAAAGTCTTCACAAATCATGTAACTAAAGGAGCTGGAGGTGCTGATGTCTAATCAAGAAAAAAGTAAACAAAATGAGCTGTGGAACTGCAAACATCACTCATGCAAACTGGAGTGTGGTCTTGCTCAAAAAAAGTAATTTATTTTTGGGTGACAAATACATACTTTTTAAAAAGGCATGTTACATTCTCCAGTCCTTGTACAACTTTAGCTGTAATGTTCATCTTTGGTGGTTTAAATAGGATTTGGGTCCTTGGGGATTAAAGTTCTGGTCTCCTGGTGATGGGGTTTGAGGGTGGTAGAACCTGTGGATTGTGAGTCTACATCCCTGTACAACTGTCAGGTTGCTGGGAGCAGGAAGAAGGGGGGTTTCAAATGTGACTGCTTGGGAGTTCTCTTAGGATACCTCGAGTTCTTCAAGAGGTTGTTATAGAAGGGACAAGCCTGGACCCCTCCTTTTCTCTCTCTGTCCCTGATGGAGATGTGCCTGCTCACTCTTAGATGGATTCCTGCTATGCTGGGTTGGAATCCACTGTTCTCACTAAGGCTGAATGAGTGGGGCTGGTTGATCTTGGACTTGAATTCCAAAACTGAGATATATAACATCCTTTTCCTTTTTTTTTTTTT
>PVIC010008152.1:0-20313 GCA_004025085.1 Thryonomys swinderianus
GAAACTTGGTGTGGGAATGTGATGAGGGGAAGGAATAAATATGATACAGAAAGAAAATAAAAGAGCATGTATAAAGGGGGTGAGGAGGTGTGGGTGGGTAGGGATATGGGTAAAAATGAGAATTAACTTGTGTCATATACTGGTACAAATTCCCCAATGTTATATGTGATTTTGAGATGTATATAAATTGTACCAATAATGAATTCAATTAAAAAATACCCTATGGAACTAGGAAAAGAAAAGCAACCTATCACAACATTAAAGTGAAAGAAATAAAAAAAAAACTGTAGTGGAAATAGATTAAATATAGAATAAAAAATAATATAATGAACAAAACCAAAAAGTGATTCACTAAAAAGATCAAGCTAGATTAACATTTAGCATGACTGACCATTAAAAAAAAAGTAATATCAAACTATGAAATAACCAAAGTTGAGCACATTAATTCAAGTCATATAGAAAAATAAATCTTATAAGAAAATAAGCACATCATCCCAATTGTTTTGATTTACATGTAGATGTCCCACCCAAACCTCATATGAAGCAGGAAACTGAGGTCGGGTCCTCTGACAGACAACTCTTTGAGGAAATAGGAACAGAAAATGGGTTTTAATGATGCTGGTGACTCCTTTCATTCTTGAGTTCCCTGAATAGAACTTTGCATTTTCTTAGAAACCTCTCTTTACATCTAAAAAGTTTAATTCCATTGGCCTTTCCTTGGGAATAGAGCAAGCAGGGTTTATGCAAAGCAAAACAGTGGAGAGAAAGAAATCAAAGAATTCTGATAGGATTTCCTGAGTCTGTTGGTTTCCTTGGGTAACAGATTATAGAAGTTGCCATGGCTACTCAGGTACATTTTAAGAAGAGCATAGTTGTCTAGTTAACCCTTAGTTACCTAGTAACACAAGTAACTGATAGTTGATGAATTCTATATGGAGGGGTAGTCTCCTCTCAATGTGCTCATATGGGAGAATTTTGTGAGGTGAATGGATCTTGGGTGCATGATTAGTTCATTAATTAATTTAGCATAATTTGGTGATGCCACTAGTGAAGAGGGAAGACCCATCCTGGGTGTGTGTGGCACCAATCAGAGTCTTCTAATATGGATAGTATATACAGTAAAGGTAAAGAAAGGCCCATTGCTTGCCTGCTTTATTCCTTCCTGGTGTGGACTGTTTCTCTGTTTTATGCCCTTGTGCCATGTCACCTTGTCTTGGAGGTAGCTAACTATGAACTAAAACCACTACAAACTGTGAACTAAAATAAAGTTTTCCTCCTTTAATTTATGGATGTTGAATATTTTGTCCCAGCAACAAGAAAAGTAACTAAGACTCCAACTGATGGAACAAAATTTGAAAAATTCAATCCCCTGTCATAACAATTTTTTTTCAAAAATTTAGGAATAGAAGGGAACTTTCTGTACATTATAAAGGATATTTATGAAAAATTCATACTAACATCATACTTAATGGTAAGAAATAACAGCTTTTCTCCTAAGATCAGCAACAAAGCAATGATTATCATTTTTACTATTTTTGTTTGTAATTATACTATAAGTTCTATCTAGAGCAATTAGTGAAAACAAAGGCACCCAAATTGGAAAGGAAGAACTAAAGTTAACTATTAGAAAATGACATTTTACATATAGAATTTCTAAATAATTCACAAAAATAGATCTCTTAGGGCACTACTGAATGGATTAAGCAAATTTACAAAATACAGTATCAGAGTACTAAAAAGTTAGTTGTGTTTCCAACTACTAGAAATTAAAATGCCATAGGGGATTTAGAAAATCATATTTATATAAGTATCAAAAAGAACAAGATACTTAGGAATAAATTAACCAGGTACATGTAAGACTTGTTTACTAAAAAATACACTATGTTGCAGGGAGAAGTTAAAGAAGACAATAAAATGAAAGTCATCTTTTTAAAATGGATGCACATTTCAATATTGCTAAGTTGATGGCAATGCCTAAAATGATCTTACATTTAATTAAATTATATTAAAATCCAATAACATTTTTGCAGAAGTAGCAAAATTAATCATGAAATTCACAAGGAATTGAAAGAGAACTAGAATAGACAAATCAATCTTGGAAAAAAATGGAGTTATATCAGTTTGTTTTATGTTACTCTCAAGCTACAGCGATCAAAAATGGTAGTATGGGCACAACAACACACATATAGATGCAACGAAGTCTGACAAAATTCAAAGTGCAACCCATGCATCCACAACTATTTGATTTTCCACAAGGGTAGCAAGACTTTTCAATGGGTAAAGCAATGTCTTCAGCAAATGGTACTGGGACAAGTCAATATCCTCACACCAAAAAAGTAAATTGACCTCTATTTCATACCATATATAAAAACTAACTCCAAATTGATCAAAGATCTGGGTGTAAAACTTAAAATTCTCTTTTTAATTGAATTCATTGTTGGTACAATTTATATACATCTCACAATCACGTATAACATTGGGGAATTTGTACCAGTATATGACACAAGTTAATTTGTATTTTTACCCATATCCTTACCCACCCCACCCCCTTTATACATACTCTTTAATTTTCTTTCTGTATCATATTTATTCCTTCCCCTCATTGCATTCCCACACCAAATAAGTGAAATCAATAGATCACAGGTAGGCAAATTCCAGATCTTCTCTTTGACATGAACACCTGTAGTTGCAAATGAGCTCTAGAAAGTATGACAGCTTTTATAGAGTAGGAAATTTCCATAGGAAACTTAAAATTCTTGAAAGAGAACAGAGCTAAATCTTTAAGACTTTAGCTTTGTCCAGTGGATTATTTATATGACTCCAAAAGCTCAAGGAGCAAAAACAAACAAACAAACAAAACCCTAGAGCTTCATATAAATTAGATTTTATATATAAAAAGATACTATCACAAAAAATGAAAAGATACTATCACAAAAATGAGAAAATATAAAGAATGGGATAAATTATTTGTATATTTTTGGTGAACTCCTATGATCCAGAATATATAATAATCTCAGATAACTCAACAATGGAATGAATATCCAATTTAGAAATATGTAAAATACGTGAGTACTCTTTACAGTACTATCTGGCTCACAAACAAAAGCATTGGGCAAATTTGCTTCCATTTGCCCATTTTTCCCCACACAAACATGAACGCAAACATTTTCCTGAGAATGGTAGAATGAAATGTTTATGAACCAGGGTACCACTTGGAAGGAAAGATGCACATTTTCAAAAACCATATGAAAATGTTTTTGATGTCATTAACATGTATATTTAAAAAATGCTTCACACCCAGTAAAATGACTATAAAAAAAGAAACAGACAAAAGCAATATAAGTGTCAGAGAGGATGTAGAGAAATTAGAGCACTTATTCATTGTTAATGGAATGTAAAACCATAGAGCTGTTTTGAGAAGCAGATTTGTGATTCCTCAAAAATATTGAACATAACCAGGCGTGGTGGCTCATGACTTTAATCCCAGCACTCGGGAGGCAAAGGCAGGAGGATTGCTGACTTGAGGCTTGTGTGGGCTGCATAGTGAGCTCAGGGCCAGCCTGAACTACAAAGAGAGACCCTGTCTCAAAACAAAACAAAACAAGACAAAACAAAACAAAACAAAAACTGAACATAGAATTATAAGTCAACTTAGCAATTCCACTTCTTGGTGAATAAAGAATTGAAAACAGATATTCAAGTAAAAACTTGTACACTATTTTCCATAAAAGCGGTATACAGAATGGCTGCAAAGTAGAAATAACCAAATGTCCATTAATATTATTCAACTGTAAATGCTAAAATATGCCCTAAATTATGAGTAGACTTCAGAAAATTTCTGTTAAGTAAAACTGACTGGATAATATCATTTCCCATGATTCCATTTATGTGAAATATCCAAGATAACAGGATCCACACAGATAGGCATCTTGACAATAGGAGAGTTTTAAGGGATGTAACAGCTTGATCTCTGTTTTTGTGTGTATGTGTGTGGCATGATTGCTTGTTTTGGAGCTAAAATAAGGCATAATTGTACAACAGTTAGAATGTCCTAAGTGCTGCTGAATTATATAGTACTTTGGGAAAATTATTTTACATGATGTTTATTTTGCCACAGCAAGACAGATCATCTGTGTAGTGAAACAGTATGTTGTTTAATCCCAGAGGTGAAAGGCAAACTCATTTTGCTTCTTATTCACTATTCATGGCTTGGGCTGGCTATTCCAATTGTCTTTTACATGGTTACCATTTCCTTTTACTGTATTTTTTTCTATTTGTTCTCAGTTGTGTATCCAGTTGGTATTTATCAGGGGAACAGGAGTAGAGATAATATAAACACTTATTGGTATAAGAACTCACATATTGTCATGCTTCAGCAGTTTTATTATAGCAAGTCAGTTGGTCAGAGTCAAGGGAGACAGAGAAAAAGACTCGGAAAATAATGCTTTAATGCAAAAGTAAAATAAAACTCATTGTGAAATCTAAGTACTTACCCTGAGTCTTCTGCTAAAATAAAACCTATCTCCTTAGTTTTTTTAAAAAATGGTTGTATTTATAGACAATATATTGATCATTTGTGGGCATAGTTGCAGTAGGAAAAAAGTACATTACCAAAATAGGTAGAAAATAAAGTTCCAGAGACTCCATTCAGGTGTTTACACACACTGAGTAAGTACAGTGGCTAGGCTGGAGGCCTGTAGGATGTGAATCTGACTCAACAGCTCCTCAGGGTGTGCCCCTGACAACTTCCAGGACCATCCTATGAGATAACACCCCAGAAAATCCATTTAGGTGTCTGTACACACACAAAGAGTGGAGTGGTTGTGTTGGCAACCATGTGGTGGGCTAATTTAGCCCATCTATGCACAGTACTTGGGGTCCCAACTCTTTCAAGACGAGTGTTGAAAGGAGGAGTCCATAGAGACTCCATCTTCTTGTCTGCCTACATTGATGCTTGGCCCCTGACCTCTCATAGGAGTGACATGTGAGGAGGAGCCCCCAGAGACTCCATTTACTTGGCTGCAACCACTGAATAAGTGAAGTGGCAGTGATGGAACATAGGCAGAAGCCTTTGTGCTCAGCTGCCCTGTCTGCCACAACAACAACAAAAAAAATGTCCACTGGAATAGTGCAGAATTTCAGTTGGTTTCACCTGTTCATGAGTTTGTGGCTCAGTCTCACCTACAAGACCCTGAACTTTCAGAGTTGAAGCCTACAGGAATTCATTGAGCTCAACTCAGGCATTATAGCCAGAACCCAGACTGAATCCCAGTGGACTATGGTTGTCTCTCTGTCTCTATTCAACTCTGATCTGCATGCTACTGGCCCTACTATCTGCAGGATATACCAGATTCAGGATTGAAGGACCCTTTTTGTAGTGTTTTTGGCTTTGTCTTTTGTTGCTGTTGCTGGATTTGTTGTTCTTTTTCTTTATTTTTTCTTACCTTTATTTTATTCTTCATTTCTCTACTTTCTTATTGCTGATTTTATCCAATTTTGGGTTCTTCCTTCACTCAACTGCTTTTATTTTTACAGAAGAGTAAAAATAGTCTCCTTTTTGATTGTTTCTGCTGGGTACCCCTGTACTGTTCTTGTTCTTTCATTCTCTCTTACTCTGGTCATTACCAGTTCCCTGAAGGTTATGTATCTCAGTCCTCCCTACTCTTTCTTTCTTCTGTACCATTATAAGAGGGGTGAATACAGTTTTTAGTTGTTCTGCTATTGTTAGTCTGTTCTGTTTTTCATTTCCCCATTCTGTTTCTTTTGTCCTCTAGGTTCTATCAGTTTCCTGGGACTTGTGTACTCTTCATGTGCCCTCTATCCTTATTTATAATCTCTCTCTTTCCTTCTATCTTTCTAGCCTCCCAACTCACTGGCGATCTTTCATCTCAAGGGGTGATGCCACTCTATGGGAGGGCCTGTATAATGTAAGCATATTGGTGGTTGGTTCTAAATTTTGATATGTGATCACAGTCTAACTCATGAGGTTAAAGGTATCAGAATAGTGATTGGCACAGTTAGTCATTTCTTGTATTTCTTGTGCCGTGTTTGATACTGTTATGATACTGACTGTATTATTTCAACAAAGGTGATGTAATTTTTCTGTTTAAGTACCTTGCATGGTGTGCCAGAACTGAGATCATTCAAGTACCTATAAAGGTCCAAAGGTGACAGCACAGGAAATAGCTATTTCCTAAATGTTCTAAATATTAGGAAGAAAGATACTTTAATAATGATTGCCCAGATAGCAGCTCATGAATTAAACCAAAAAAACAGCAACAACAACAACAACAACAAAAATAGAAACAAGAAATTTAAAAACCCAAATACAAATATTATCACCACAGGGAAATCCAAGGGAAAGGGAAATAGAGCAAAGTGAAGCTCAGTCACCAGGATGCTCTCACATGGTAACAAATTAGAAACTAGCAAAAATTTCACCAGGTAGCAAATGAGAAACTAGCAAAAATGAAATAAAAATAATTTTTCAGATAACAACAGTAGTGTCCAGAATGAAAGACAAGAGGAGATCAGGAACTTGATAGAATCTCAGCTTTAAAAAGTAATGAAATCTGTAAAAGAGCTTCAAACAGATTTCCAGGAGATAAAAAAAATGCAATGAAAGTTTGCAAAACAGGATGAATAGATGTGAAGGCCAAAAATCATCCACAGAAGATAGGATTACAGCCAGGGAACAGGAAAGGAATATTTTGTTGAAATAGCAGGAGACCATGAGAAATCAATCCAACAGCTGTGGATGATGCAAAGAATAATGTAAGACTGATTGGGGTAAATTGAGAAACAGTAGGCAGTACAAAAGAAGTGTACACAGATAAAATGGAAAAGAATGACATACAAATAAGTGAAACATGGAGTACTCTATATGGCCATGTTATTAAAAAATCTACACCAAAGCATAATCAGGATTCTAGAAAATCAACAGAAAAATGAAATATTGAAAGCAGTCAGAGAAAAGAAACAAATCACATGCAAAGGAAAGCCTAACAGAATCACAGCAGACTTCTCAACTCACTCAAATCAAGGAGAATAACTTGGAGTGAAGTATTTCAAGCCCTAAAAGAAACGAACCTCCAACCTAGATTGATGTATGGTGCAAAATCATCTTTCAAATTTAATGGGAAACTAATATACTTGCATGATAAAGAACACCTGAGAAACATCACATACATCAAACCTGCACTCCCAAAAGTTCTAAACAATATCCTAGAAAAAGACTGTGTGCATCATAATCCCATGAAACAGAGTGAACTCATTGGGCAAGGCAAGAAACTGAATGGAAAGGAAGAAAAGCAAAGAATAAAAGGGCTCAGAACAGGAAAATATGACAGGGATAAATCAGTACATATCAATTATAACCATTAATATCAATGCCCTCAATGCGTTCACTAAAAGACACAGATTGGCCAAATGGATTAAGAAGCAAAATTCAATAACAATTCAAAAAGAAAGCCATAGACTGAAAGTAAAAGGATGGAAAACAATTCTCCATGGGATAGAAAACTGCAAAAAAGCAGGATGAGCTATCTTATTTGAGTACAAAATAGATTTCAAACCAAAACTAATTAGAAGAGACAAAGAAGGATACTACATCCTTGTAGTGGGAACAATCCAAGGTGAAGAGATGACATTCATAAATATTTATGTACTAAATTCTAGTTCTCATCCAACTATATGAAATAAATATTAGTGGATGTGATAAGCCAGATAAACACTAATACAATAGTAACAGGGAACCTCAATACCTCACTGTTACAAATAGACAGATCCACTGGACAAAAAAATCAATAATGAAATACTTGAATTGAACCAAACTTTTCAACAAAAGGGTTTAATAGATGTTTGCAGAATATTTCAACCCACAAAATCACAGTATACATTCTTCTCAGCTGCCAATGGGTCATCCTACAAAACAGACAACATGCTAGTTCATGCCAATATTTAAGTAAATGCAAAGGAATTGAAGTTATCCCTTGTATGCTGTCAGACCTCAGTGCCTTGAAATTGGAATTCAATAGCAAAAGAAATACTAAGAACCTCACAAACACATGGAAATTGAACAACACTCTCCTGAGAAACCAGTGGGTCATGGAAGAAATTAAAGAAGAAATTGAACAGTTTCTACAATTAAATGATAATGCTAGTACAACATACAGCAATCTAGGGCACAATGAAAGCTGTTCTACAAGTGAAATTCACGGCAGTGGCTACCCATACTAGGAAAACATGCAGACCACAAAGAGAAAAGCTAATGCTGAACCTCAAGCTACTAGAAAAAGTGGAGCAAGACAAATACAAAGATCATAAAAGGGAGGAAATTACAAGGAATATAGCATAAATTAATGCAATGAAAACTAAGAGAATGATATAAAAAAATCAATGAATTGAAGAGTGGGTTATTTCAAAGAATAAACATACTTAACTGCCCCTTAGCCAACCTTATCAAAAAAAGAAGGAATAAGCTCAATTCCATGCAATTAGGAATTAAAATGTGGAAAACACCATAGATCCAGCAGAAGTCCAGAGGACAATAAACAGCTATTGTGAAATCCTGTGCTCCAATAAGAAGGAAAACAGAAAAAATGGATAGGTTCCTAGACACAAATAAACTGCCAAAGTTGAAAGAAAAATATACAAAAATGCTACAAAAAAGATACAAACATGCTAATATCAATCTCAGGCATTCAAAATGTAATTTAAAAAGTGTCAACAAAGAAAAATCCCAATCCTGATGAATTTACTGCTGAATTCTGTAAGACTTCTAGAGAAGAACTAATGCCACTATGTCTCAAATTCTTTAATGAAATTGAAAAGAAACAATGTTTCCAAATTAATGCCTGGAAGCCACAATTGCCTTGATTCCAAAAGAGGAGAAAGCCCCAACCAAAAAAGACTACTACAGGCTAATCTCCCTGATGAACATAGCTGCAAAATCTTCAAAAAATGCTGGCAACAGATTACAGAGGGTGCATAAAGAAGATCAAACACCCTGATCAAGTTGAATTCATCCTAGGGATGCAAGGATGTTTCAACATGCCCAAATCAAAAAAGGTAATGCACTACATTAACAGACTCAAAGACAAAAACCAAATGATCATCTCAGTAAATTCAGCAAAACATTCAAAAAAATTCAACCCCCATTCATGATTAAAACCATACAGAAAATAGGAATCAATGGTCTGTACCTGAAACTGATAAAAGCTATGAGAAACCAATAGCCAGCATTACATTAAATGGTCAGAAATTGAAACCTTTCATGGTAAAATCAGGAACAATACGTCATCCACTATACCCACTCCTGTTTAGTGTACCTCTGGAAACATTAGCCACTGCAATTAGACAAGAGAAATAAGTAAAAGAAATAAAGATAGGCAAGGAAGGAGTTAAGTTGTCATTTTTTGCTGATGAATTACACTTTATATAGAAAAATACTAAAAACTCAGCCAAAGCATTGGTAGACTTAAGAGCCTGATTTAGTAGGGTAGCTGGATGAAAGGTTAGCACTCTAAAATCAATAGTCTTTGTATGCAGGAAAAGCAGACTCACTGAGAGAGATACAGAGGTATCAATTCCTTTAACAATAGCACCCAAAAAAGTGAAATATATAAAAATCAATCTAACGAAGGATATGAAAGACTTCTACTCTGAAAACTGCAGCATTCTTAAAAGGGAAATTGAACAAGATATCAGAAAATGGAAGTCATCCCTTGTTTCTGGGTAGCAAGAAGCAATCTTATAAAAATGGCCGTATGCCCAAAAGTACTGTACAGATTCAGTGCAATCCCAATTGAAATTCGCACAGCGTATTTCAGAGACCTACAGAAATTAATACAAAAAATAATCTGAATCTAGAAGGGACCTAGGAGTAGAAAAGCAATTCTAGTATCAAATACATGGCAGAGGATATCACAATGCCTAAAGTAAAACAATATCACATGCAAGTATGTCCGCAAGGTATAATCCATCTGAGTAAAAATGACACAAATTTATCATTCTTTATAGCTGAGTAATACTCCATTTTATTTAAACAAACCCACATCTTTCTCCAGTCTTCCATTGATGGGCATTTGGGCTGTTTCCAAGATTTAGCTATTACAAACTGAGCTGCTATTAACATGGGTGCACATAGCTCACTGTGGTATGATTTTTTTTACATTTTTTCATGTACATACCTTGCAGTGGAATAGCAGGATCATAAGTCAAATAAATAGGACACAGATATGTAAATACTATATCTTTTTTTAGTATGAAAAACTGAAGGCATAAATGAATGCCACAGTATATGGCAGATAAAATAGGAAGAACACTTCCAAAGAGAAAAGGAAAAGGACAGATAGGGGAAAAGAAAGAAAAGAAAGAAAAATTTGATAGTAAAATAAGGGAAACAAAGCTTTTATATTGGGGGGTAGTAGGTAGGGCAGGGGAACAGGAAAAATGAGAGTCAAGGAATGTGTCATGTAAAGTACAAATTCCAATGTTGAATGTGATCATAATGTATTTATAAAATAAACCAACAAAGTCAAATAAAAAAACTATACTACAAAGCCACTGTGCTAAAAACAACATGGCACTTGCAAAGAAACAGAACCAAGATTTAGTGAAATACACTAGATTTCAAAACAACTCCAGGTATACTAAGCCACTTTATCTTTGACAAAGGAGCCAAATACCCTCAATGGAGGAAAAACAGCCTCTTTAACAAATGTTGCTGGACAAACTGGATTTCAACCTGCTAAAGATTAAAGCTAGATCTATCTCTTTCACCATGCACTATACTAAAATCAAAGTGGATTAGAGACCTAAATGTTAAAAGAGAAACACTAAAACTGCTGGAAGATAAGTTAGGTAGAACAATATAGAGTATTACTCTGTCATAAAGAATGATACACTTGATTATTTTATACTCAAATGGATGTTCCTTGAGGACATACCCATAAGTGAAATAAATAGGACACAAATGTGTAAAAGTCCTATCATTTCTTTGGTATGAAAAACTGAAGGTGTAAATGAATTCCAAAATATATGATGAGTACTGTGAAATAGTAAGAAAATGTTCAAATGGAAAGTAAAGGGGGTATAGGGGAAAGGAATAAAAGATAGAAAAAATTTGATGCTATACAAAGGAAACAAAGCTTATATATATAAGGGTTGGAGAATATTAGGGAGGGCAAGGGAATGGGAAAATGAGGATTAAGATGTGTCATGTTCAGGTATAAATTCTCAATATTGAATGTGATCATAATGTATGCATAAAATATGCCAATAAAATGAATTTAAAAATAGGTTTAAAACTTCAAGATATTAGAAGAGTTAAATTTGGGAATTATATCTTCAAATGGACGTTTTATACTCATTTTGTAGTTATAATGAAGCTGAGTTAAAAAAAAAAACTGTCTTATTTTATCACTGAGTGGTTTCCATAATGTCATTTAAAGTTTAAACATCTGTATTTTATAAACTGAAGTTCAGGGTAATTTAGCAAGTAGCTGAGTTCAACTAACAAGTGAAACTTGTCATTAGAAGTGACCTCAAGAGAAAGCTTATAGTAATGGAAAGGATAACTAATCATCCTCAGCACTTAGATTTCACATAGGTAGATGAACTAGTGACCCTGAAGGACTTTTGCAGATATTGTTGTATTTTATTCTAGTGCTTAGTATCAATCACATTATTCTCACAGTTCTCAAGTAGAAGTACTTTTTGTCTGAAAAATATTTTGCTTCATTAAACTCACACTACTTAAAGTTAACACAACAAAAGACACATGTTTAATGAAAGAACTGTCATGAAAAATTTATTCCAGAAAATTGTAATGTCTGTATGGTCATTTAATATTGTATAAAAAGGAAGTTTTAATTAGTTCAATTTTATTTTAAAATTTTAAGAATGTAAGTAAACCATTTATCCATGTGTACAATATGTATTAAAGATAGTCTAGTAAAAATAGAGAGATAAATTCAAATTTTTAATCATGTTTATTCAGACAATATTTTATGCATGTCTTTTCCTCATGTCTGTTGATCATGCTATGGTAATAAAACAGCAATAATAATTGTACAATGATATACTAGGCCATTAAAATATGTTCTATCTCATATAACTGTGTTCCTAACAAATACAGAGTTACTTCTGAGTAACAGTGTCTTCTGATAGTCAGACAAACTTGGTGTTTGAATTCGTTTCACTCATCCAAGCCATATAACACAACCTGACATAATTGCTTTCATTACTTTTGGAGGAATTAATATGATACCTTAAATCAGTTTCCTCTGTAGCCACTTAAAGCTGTTTGTGGTTTACTCTTTCATTGATTCGAGAAGAAAATTTCTTCAAGGAGTTCTCATATCGCAGATTCTCCACTGTGGTAAAGATTAGAAACTTTTCCACACGTGGAATTTGAAAGAGGATCCAATTAGACATTGAATGTGTACTTTTCCCCAACACAAATCCCTCTTGCAGAATAGTTTGGTGTGTGTGTGTGTGTGTGTGTGTGTGTGTGTGTGAGTTAAAGGTTGCAAGTTTCTACGAGTAAGTGCTCCTAGTTGAAACTAAGTTGTAAAGTGGTTAACAGGGCTGGAGGCCTACACTGAACCTATAAAAAATTCACCAACTGCTCAGCAACACCTCAGATCAGGAGGTGTGAATGGATGTTGGTGGCTTAATTTAGTGTCATTCAGTGTTTGCTTTAACAAATATTCAAACAATATGCTTAGTATTGAGAGGATTATAAAGATTTGCTCTCAGCTCTCCAGGAGTTTAAAATCTAATTAAGGAGAAAAAATACGCTTGGTGTGATTATTTGCTTTTTCACACGGAAAGACTAGGAAGAACCAAATAAAAGAATGGGGAGGATTTACACTGGCAGAAGGAAAAGGAAAACCTTATGACATACCTCATGACTGTGCAGCACAATGTGTCTAGACATCTCTTTTAGGAAATGGAGAATTATATGCCTTTAAGAAGATTTATGTTTTACTAAGTCTTTCTGGCAGCAGAATATAAGAATTATTGGAAAGGAGAAAAAATAAGACTAAGGAGGTCACGTAGGAAGTCATTATAAAAATCCAGCCATAAAATCATGAATATCAAAACCAGAATCTTTATAAGTAAGGCTTAAAAGAAAGACATGAAATAAATATTTTTAAAATATAATAAGATACTTGTGACCCTTAGAATATGTACCCTTAAGAGCTTAAAGAACAATAAATACTTTGAATTTCATTTTAAATGTTTGTGACCATTATTTTACTAGATCAAAATTTGTAAATGTCTTTAAAAATCACTAGTACGTAATACTTTAGGGGCCAATTAATTAAAAATCAAATCTGTTTAAGTCCCTGCTGTATCTATGGCTGCTTTCATATTTCTTCAAAATGGCTTTGTTTGAATTCCACAGAGGGGTTGTTCTGGAAGACTTACTTCTGAAATGTAGCTACTTTTGAGCCTTTGGAATATCCTAAATGAGTAAATTTGTAAGAAAACCTCAGATAGTGTTGGTAAAATAGAAGACATTAAGAGGTGAATTTGGGGCCTGAAAGTGGAACCCAATTTCACTTGAGTAAAAAGCACTGATGTTGTTTAGGGCAGTGATTCTCATACTAAAAGTGGTCCTGTAAATCACACAGATTCTGTGGATGTCACCCCAGTCTAAATCAGCAGTGTAGACATCAGTTAGTAAATGTCTAGGCTTGGATACCAATACTTTTGACAATTACCACAGGAGAGTCTAATGTAAGATGTCCAAGGACTTCACTGAGAGGTAATACTGACACTTTGCATATTCTTCAGCTTAATCACCTCCCTAGGGTTAGATATTTTAAATATTTTCAAGGAACAGAGAGTTGGAGTATCCCACTGGGGAAGAGCGTGTGTGTGTGTGTGTGTGTGTGTGTGTGTGTGTGTGTGTGAGTGCATGTATGCATATAGTAAGCAAACACAAGGAAGTTTGTTGCTTTATCAAGATATACTCTTGCACTAGCTTTCTCTTAGACTTTTTAGGATGTTTCAACTAGGCAGGAGACTGGGAATCGGTGAAAATTTTTGTGTTAAAGAAGAAATCTTTCTTTGGCTTTTCATTTGTCTTTCCTTTGCTTTCAATTTTCTTTCCTCCTCATATATTTTGACCAACATTTCAAACACTTAGATTTGTATGAGGCACAAGCATTGAGCCTTGATATATGTAGTAAATTCAATAAATATGAACCTCAGAAGGAAATCTTTTATCTTTAAACTTTCCAGTTGATGGAAGTAGCAACTGTCTGTTATAAAAAGGGAAGTGAGGGAGTTACTTGGTAACCTTGAAGAATGGCTTAGTGACATCCTTTAGAAAATAAATGCCATATGGTCCTCATTTCCAATTTGAAGGAAGTGGCTGGTTTCTCTACCACTGTGAAAAAGTGTATGACATGCCTTTTTGGTGTTGACAGCAGCCTGGCTGGAGCCCACTTCTTATGGTGACACCTGCCAGGGAAGTCCACATCAGACAAACATCTGGGACTTCTCTGATGTAAAGCATATCGTGATTGTTACCAGACTTGCTTTGCCTGCTGTCTTATTGACCACTATTCTAAAATGATGATAAACGTATGTCTAGAATGGGTAACTCATTCGCTTTTTTTTCAGGAGCTTGAACTATATTAGTGAAGTGCCAACTAATTTTAGAATACCTCAAATATAAATAGCCACAGAATTCTAATACGTGATGCACTCTTGTATGTAGGTGTAAGACCTTTACAAGTAATAAATCAATAACATTAAGTATTTGAAGGAAATTACAATTTTAAATAACAGATCTCCAGGACAAAAAAATGAGTCATGTAGAAAAATTATAGTTGAAATAAATAATCATGCTATAAATTTGCATTTATAATGTTTCTTTTGGGGTGTATATGTGATAGAAGCTAAAATACAGACTTCCTACTTTAGGCTACAATAGAAAGTGCTGATTTGAGTGGGCAGAGTAAGAACGTTAGTAAGGAAAAACTACTTATCTTGGGTTTAAAGCAGCACTTGAATCTGAAAAGTTGATGTGAAAGGCCTGGATAACTGTTCAGGCTCACATTCCTAACCATCTGAAAAGTGTCAGTGAAGGTTTTCAGGCTGCTTATAGAGTACAGCAACGGAACACTATGGACAAAATCATTCCCTCCCAAATTCATATTTTGAAGCCGTATTTCCTGTATCAGTTAATCAGCGGAACACATATAGTCCATGTATATGATGCAGATATATATGATAAAGTATTTACAAGGGCTCATGGAGGCTGAGTACAGAGTCCAGTGTGGGAAAATGGAAAAGGGCCATCAATGTTCTGAAAAGCTGGAGCACCTAGTAACAAGTCCAAAGCCTGGAACTCACAGCACTCTGGTTCAGATCTATAATGGAAAGCCAAAAGGTGTGTTGAAAGGTTGGAGGCTGAAAACCTGAAGGAATTGTAGATGAACAACCAAGATGATCCAAAGGCCTGAGGTCCTTCACAGAAGCAGAAGGGAAGACTCCTTCATTCCCTTTTTATTTTATCCAGACTACACAACTGTTGTTGGTCCCACCCACATCTACATTGGGTCTTCCCTCTTCTGTTTGTGGCTAACAAGTAGGTCATCCAGACACACAGAGAAATGTGCTCCAGTAATTCCACTCTATGTTTCTTAATGTATTCAAGTCAGCACTATAATTGACTATCACAACTCTCCTGAGACAGTAGCTGGACTTTGGAAAGTTAATTAGGTTTAGATGAGTTCCTGAAGATGGGCCTTCATGAAGGGCTTAGTGCTCTCAGGAAAAGAGAACAAAGAGCATTTTCTTCCCCTCCTTCCTGATCTTAAATATCCCAACCTTAGGAACAGTGAGAAATAAATGTGTGTTGTGTAAAACCCCCTAAGACAATGGCGTATAAGAAACCGGTCTAAAATCTTAGGTTAGATAAGGAAGATGATTTTGCCTTGGGATCTCTTTCTACACATCTGTCTCTAAATTTAAAAATTCTTAAAGAAAACATGATAAAAATAATATTTCCTTGCCAGGCTTGGTGGCTCACGCCTGTAATCCCAGCATTTGGGAGGCAGAGAAAGGAGGATTGCTGAGTTCAAAGCTTGCCTGGGCTACATAGTGAGCTCAGGGCCAGCCTGAACTACAAAGCGGGACCCTGTCTCAAAAAAGTAAAATAAAATAAAATAAAATTCCTTTCACAAAACTCACCTGTAGGATCCTAGAATTTGCCTACTGCATCATCTGTGAATTATAGATAGTAAACCAGAAAAAAAAAAAAGGCTCTCAAAGGAAACCTTGCAAACTCAGTTGTAAACAATGACCACAAATACGACTGGGATAAGGATTACTTAATTCTCACTTTAGCATTCCTAAGCAGCTTAAGGTAGCTGCAATACTCTCTCTGATTTATTATGCTCCCCTGAGCCAAAATATAAAGTGACATGCAATAAACAGTATAACTATGCTGAATGACACAGCTCATGGTTAATAATAGCAAAAATGTAGATTAAAAAGCTGTGGTAGCAGTTGTGTTAAATAAATCACAAAAAAATCCATTTGTGAAGCTCTTGGAACATTTGAAATGGGGATAAAGAAGAGGACTAACTCAGGTCAGTACTTATATTCTAAGATATAGTAGCAATAATGAAGTTTAGTTGTAGCTATCAGTACCTATATTTAAATCCAGTTCCTTTAAACAGTCACAAAGGTAAAAAAATTTTTTTCTCATTATTAGAAATTACCACCAACCAAGGGTTAGACACAAAGCTGGTTCCTTGGAATGATTTCATAGTACTGTGTAGATTATCATAACATAATTTAGATTGGAAATGAAGACAGACTACTTGTCAGCTTTTGAAAGCAATATCTAAAATTTGTTTAAGAAAATAAAATCTATGGAGTTTATTAGGATTAAAAAAAATAAATTCAAAACGAGTATGACTGCAGCTGGATTGCTGAGTACAGAGCCCATTTTCCTCTCCTTCTGGTGGCTTGAGCTCCACATTGCAACTCTGATTGTGGTGGACTTGTTCCCACATTTAACTTTTCCATGTTGATATGTTGCCTAACAGAGTACATCTCCAAATTCCAGTTAGTTTTCTAAGACCCCTTGATTCTTAGACATTATTTTCCTTCGTCCTGTAGGTGGTCAGTTTCTTCCCAGGTGCTTGAGGCCTGAGTTGCTTGTTTAATTCCCCCATTGAGGATCTTCCTCTTTTTCCACTTCCCTGCAGGGTTACAGACTCTTGTCTGCTGGGGCAGGAGCCACTTGATGCTGCTGGAATTTCCAGAAAGTAGCATTTACTGTCCTTGCATGACAGTGCCTTTTATGGTTGCTTCAGTGCTCCAAAACGTGCACTATCTTTGGCAACAGTTCCACCATCTGTTTTTCAATTGTTTCTTGGGAGAACACTTCTTCCTGTCCCCACCTACCCTGAAATTTGGAAGCCTAGCTCTTGGCCCAAAATTTCCCAAGCCATTTGTTCCTTAGACACAGGCTCTGCCTTCTATAACAAAAAAGCCATCAAATAAACTTCTCCTCCAGGGTCCCTCAAGGGCCATCATCCCTCTAATCTCCCATGTTATCAAATGTATGCCTGCCACATCAGAAGCAACTTGGCACTGTTCTTAATGTTGTATCTGCTGAAAAGTTCAAATATGCCAACCAAACTTTTAAGCCCATAACTCGAACTTAAGATAAGGGCAAAAAAACTGAGGGGAAACTAAAACAAATTGTCTTAGCTACTTTTCTATGGTGAAGACAAAATACCTGACACACTAGAAAATGATATTCTCAAAGAGAAAAAGGGGGTGTAGGGGAAAGTAAAGAAGGGAAAGAAAAAAATTGGTATAAAAAAAATGGAAGCAGGGCCAGAGATTTAGCTCAGTGGTTCCAGCGCCTGCCTCACAAGCCCAAGATCCTGAGTTTGATCCCTGGTAACCACATACAATGCTGGGAGTGCTGACTCACGCCCCCCAGCCATCAATACCACATACCACAGTGCCGGGCGTGGTGGCTCACACCTGTCATCCCAGCACTTGGGAGGCAGAGGCAGGAGGATTGCTGAGTTTGAGGCTTGCCTGGGGGTTGTGGGTGTAAGAAGGGCAGGGGAATGGGAAGAAATGAGAATCAAGATATATCATGTATAGGTCCAAACTCTCAATGTTGAATGTGATTATAATGCATATCTAAAATATACCAATAAACTCAATAGAGGGAAAAAAGAAAATTATATTCCCATATAATGTTCACATGAGAGAACAAAGAATAGGAAGCCAAACTTACAAAAGAAAAGTATCACTTAATTTCAGGGAGTTATATAATAAAAAAGGTCATGAATTTGTTGTTATCTGAAAAACTAAAAAGAGGGAAAAGACTGGCTGTCTGGAATTCTAGGTAACAGAGACAAGTAGAAACTGAAGTGTCAGTTCTCAATGTTACCTGAATTTATACATATATAAACATTTTTAAAATTCTGAGTGTTTAAACTTCATCCTGGACCAACTAAATCTGAATTTCCTGTAGTAGGACTGGACATTGACAGTTACTAAAATTAACACCTGATTCCAATGTGTAGCTAAGGTACAAGTACCCTTTCTCCATCCATGTATTATTTAACTTCATTTTATAATACTTAAAGGTGTTCCTCCACTTCTGCTGAGTGAACCAGTCTTATTGAAAATATTTTTTTAAAAGTCTTGTTTTTACTGAATGTGGATTTTTTCCTGGTCAATATTCCCTCAACAATGCAATGTAACAATTATTTACAGTGTTTACAATGTCATGTGAAACCTAGAGATTATTTAAAATATGTGGGAGATATTTGTAGATTATATGCAAAAACTATGTAATTCTGTATAAGAAACTTGGGCACCGGCACATTTTGGTATCTGAGGAGTCCTGGAAAATGTCATCTTTGTTTACTGAAGGAGAAATGCATTGTTCGGTCTGCTTCCAAGAATATTGGTAGAACTCATTTGCTGATGTCCTCCTTTCATATTCTGTTAAATATATTGTGCAAAAGAGGAATCAAAATAGAGACCAAAACTTCAACATACCTGAAGAGCAACTTCCTATGTAACTAAAACCTAAGTCATCTCTATTTTCTTAAAATGCTATATCTAATTATAAATGAACAATAAAATGTTAGTTTGTATCCTTATTAGAATAATGCAATGAGATTAAGTCCCTCAGCTATATTCAGATCTGTCAATAGCTGTACTTACCCTGAAAAAGTTGTTAATGTATAAAAGCCCATCACAAAAATGATAAAAATACTTGTATATATGTTCTTTGCTGCATGGTAATTGTGAATAGGACTTATCTTTCAGTTTGAAGTTGTCTGTCTTGTGCAATATGCTTTTGCATTCATAATATACATCTACCATTTTTCAATTTGACCTGCTTTTATATTTGACACAAGATTATGCATTGTTTTTCATTTTTTGTCATTTTAATGCAGTGTTTGGAGGTAGAGAAGATAAATGCCTAGTCAGCCTGCCTGTGAAGTCAGAAGATTTTATCTTTAATAAAAAGTTAGTAAGTTAGCAACTATACCTGATGAAATCTCAAGAACAAAAGTGTACAGAAGCATCACTCATAACCTTATAACTCAGAGAAAGTCACTGATAACCTTCCTTTGGTTTCTCTTCTTGTAGTACTTTTACCTTTGATTCTATCTACATAAAGGAAAATTAAGAATATGTATATATAGACTTTAGGAATCTAATTTTGTTTAATGAATTTACTAAGGTAAATTTTATGAAATACATTTTTAAAATATAGTCTGTAGTGTGACTACATATTTTAATTAGTTGATATACAAAAGTTGTATTTATTTTTTGTATAAAATGATGATTTGAAATACATTTATATTGTAGAATGGCTAACTTGAGCTGATTAACATTACATCACCTACTCATTTTATTATGGTGAGAACACTTGAAATTGAGGCTTAGCAGTTGTAAGAAACATAATATATTACCATTAACTGAGCTCACAATGTCCTATGTAATGTCTCTTGAATGCACTGCTGGATCTAATTTAACTACCATTTTTCCCAGGCCCTGCTAAAGTTTAAGTCTGTGTTTTTGCTTTCATGAAGTCAACTGGTTTATATTTCCCATAGATGGGCAATTACATAGTATTTATGTTCTTTTCTCAGTTTATTTCATTTATAGTTCCCTCAAAGTTCGTCTGTGTTATAAATAGCAAGATTTTTTGTTTGTTATATAATATTCCATTGGCTGCTATACAGCAAGTTTTCATTATGCATCCATTGATGGATACTTCAATTGATTTCATAT
>PVIC010008152.1:20413-45413 GCA_004025085.1 Thryonomys swinderianus
CTGGCCCTGAGCTCACTATGGTGCCCAGGCAAGCCGCCGCGAACTCAGCAATCCTCCCGTCTCTGCCTCCCGAGTGCTGGGATTACAGGCGTGAGCCACCACGCCCAGCATTATATGTGGTAACCGGGGATCGAACTCAGGTCCTTACGCTTGCGAGGCAGGCGCCGGAACCACTGAGCTAACCCTCCGGCCCTTGATTTCATATCTTGATCGTTGTGAAAAATGCTGCAGTGAACATGAGTGCAGATACCTTCTCAAAGCACAAATTTTATTTTCCATGCACATGTACTCAGTAGCAGGATTATTGAAACATATGGTAGCATTATAGTGTTTTCTTTTTTTCAGTAAACTCTGTAGTATTTTCTTTATGTCTTTACTAATTTGCATTCCCAACACTGGGCAAGAGCTCTGTTTTTATACTAATGCTTAATTTTCATAATTTTTGCATCCCTTCTACAAAATACAACATGATGACTTCTTGTGGTATTAATTTGCATTTCTCTGATCATCTGTGATTCCGAGTATTTTGTAATGCATCTTATTATGGCCATTGTGGCTGGTCTTCTTTTGGAATGTGTCTCTGCAAGTCCTTAGATCATTTTTAATCAATTTATTTTTAATTTTTATTTATTTATTTATTTATTTTTTCCTTTTTGAGACAGGGTCTCGCTTTGTAGTTCAGGCTGACTCTGAGCTCACTATGTAGTCCAGGCAAGCCTCGAACTCAGCAATCTTCCTGTCTCTGCCTCCCGAGTGCTGGGATTACAGGCGTGAGCCACCACGTCCGACACTGTGGTATGTGGTATTGATTGCTGGTGGGCGTGAGTCTCCATGCCCAGCATTGTATGTGGTTACCAGGGACTGAACTCAGGACCTTGCGCTTGCGAGGCAGGTGCTGGAACCACTGAGCTAACCCTCCAGCCCTATTTTTTATTTTTAAAAATATGTATTTGGTGTTTTTTAAAAAATGTGAACCTTTGTGGGTACATTATATATGTATATACATCATGATCACACTCAATATTGAGAATTTCTGCCAGTTTATAACATGATTTAATTCTCATTTTTGCCATTCCCCTAGTCACCTTACAATTCTCCACCCCCTATATATATAAACTTTTATTTTTTTATTACCATCATATTTTTTCTTTCTCTTCGTTACTTACCCCAACCCTTTCCCATTGGATATTTTCTATTTCACAATATCTGTTATATATTCTAGAAATCATTTACATCTTCAGTTTCTCCTACCAGACAAAGGATATGATATTTACACATCTGTGATTCACATCTTGTGACATTTGTGCACCCATGTTCATAGTAACTCAGTTTGTGATAGTTAAACCTTGGAAACGACTCAAATGCCTATTAACTGGAGAATGGACAAAGAAGATGTGGTTTTTCTATAAAATGGACCATTTGTCTGCCATAAAGAATGATAAATTTGAGTCATTTATACTCAAATGGACATACTTGCAGGACATACTCATAAGGGAAATAAATAGGTCAAAGATGTATTTGTTGTTTTGAGAGAGGGTCTTGCCATATAGTTCAGGCTGGCCTTGAGTTAACTGTGTAGCCCCAGACTGGCTTTAAACTTCTGATGATCTTCCTACATCAGTTTTCTAAGAGCTGGAACTGTAAATGTGCATCACTCTGTGCTGTTAGAACCTTATATATTTTTAATATTAACCTCACATCAGATGCTTGGCTTGTAAAATTTTTCCCATTTGATAAGTTGCCTCTTTGCTCTGTTGATTGCTTTGTAGAAACTTTAATTGATGTAATTCTGCTTTACTTTCATTTTTGTTGTCTCTGTTGGCTTGAATCCTGTATATGAGTGGACTAGCATGAAAGTGGGGTTCACGGTGATGGGTCTGGACCTTGAGCCCACTTGCTGTATGGAGGCTGGCCCATGCTAAGATGGCTTTGATGCCTTAATGTTCAGGTGTTGGCCTTGTGTTTAGATGTACTAAGCAACCAGGACTATCAGGAAAAGTTCTTGAATCTGAGTGACTTGAGTTAATCTGGGACTGGAACCTGAGTCTGAATTGTGGGCTTGGGTCTCAGATCCATTAGACGTAGTCTTGACCTCTGATCTGTAGAGGTTATCTTAGATCCTCAAACTACAGGGTCTACTTGGCACTGGTATCTACTGAACTGGCCTTTGTTCCAAATTTTTTTTTTTTGAGACAGGGTCTTGCTTTGTAGTTCAGGCTTGCTCTGAGCTCACTATGTAGCCCAGGCAAGCCTTGAACTCAGCAATCCTCCTGCCTCTGCCGCCTGAGTGCTGGGATGACAGGCGTGAGCCACCACGCCTGGCCTTTGTTCCCAAATTTGCTACTGTAGACCTTCATATTATGTCCTCTGGAGCCTGGTTCCACTGGGGATGGCATTGGAGTTGGGGATGGCCTGAAGGTATGGCCAGCATGCAATCTGAGTTCATAAAAGAGTAGTCTGGAGTCTCAGCTCATGGATGCTGGCCTGGAGTCTATGTCCATTTGTGCTGCCATGACGGCTGGTGTACAGATGCTGGCCTATAGGTTAGGTTGAAGTATGGCTTGGATATTGGGCCTTTATTGACTGGAGTGAGACCTGGATATATGGAGGCTACTTTTCTTTCTGGATTCTATTGGGATAAGCCTGAACCATGGGTCTCCAAATGTGGGCTTAGAACGTGGGTCTGCTAAAGTATGGGGCCATATGGACAGGCTTGCTGTCCAGAGAGTTGCGAAGCCTCCATCTGATGAGGTGAGCCTAACACCTAGGTGATCCTGGAATTTGAGTCTATGAGTGCTGGCCTGATGCTGCGAATAGTTAGATGCTTGTGCTGGGACTCACCTGAAGCTCAGTTAAGACTAGCTACATAGTCTTTCAGATAGCCTCTGAAGTTTGGGAGTAGTGTTTTTGGTAGCATGACAGGCTTTGAGCCTTAGTACCCAGGTATTACCCTAGCACCTGCAAGACTGAATGGCACACTCTTGTGCTGTAGCCATGGGGGTCAGCTCAGTGCTGGGGATGATCTGGGACCTGAGGCTAGGGTAGCACCAGGAAAAACCTGAATCCTACTGCTGTGAGACATTCAGTCCTGGGTTTTACTGGGCCAGGATTGACACTTTTGTTTTTTTATCAGAAATAAATCTAGTGCTTAATTTTCTCTCCTTTTTCCATATGAAGGATTTCTTTTTCCATGTAGTTTTGCCTGAGTTTGGAGAGGGGTAATTTATGTAATGTAAAACTGTTTCTCCTGTCCTTTTCAATGAATTTCCTTATTTCTGTGCTATACCAAGTTGGTACAATGTTTTGTCCTTAAAAAAGGACATGAGTAGCTATTAAATTATGTTTACATAGATGAATGAGTACTAGAGAATACTCTCTGGCCATTTTACTAACCTGTCTTCATCATTGTATCTAGAGTTCCTAGCCCATTATCAACATTCAATAAATACTGGTTAAATGAATACATGAGTAAATTGGACACAGATGTGCAAATACCTTATCATTTCTTTAATATGAGAAACTGAAAGTGTAAATGAGGCCCCAAATATACAGTAGGTACTGTGAAATAGGAAGAAAATTTTCAAATCGGAAGAGGAAGTGGGGGGAAAGATAAGCAAAGAAGAAAAAGGAAATATTTGAAGATAAAAGTGAAAAACAAAATGGAAGCAAAACATGTTATGGTGGAAGGGCTAGAGGAAGAAGGGAATGGGAAAATATAAGAATCAAAATGTAGCATGTACCGGTACAAAGTCTCAATGATGAATCTTATAATGTATACTTAAAATATATCAATAAATTCAATTCTTTAAAAAACGAATACATGAACATACATATGTATAAGCATAACAATGTACAGAACAAAGCTTATTTCAAGAAAATACTCTTTCAACCCCTATGAGTAATTTGAATCATGCACTTTCAAGTTGCAAAAGCATTATTAATTACTGCTACACAATCTCTGAGTGGACAGAAATGAAAACATATAGTGTCACATTCTCCAAGAAGCTTCTCTCAGTCGCAGTCAAGTAAAGAGATCTTTCCAATCTAATTTCAAAAGCATTTTATGAAATGCATAATGGACATCCTCATTCCATTGCTACTCAAGCAAATGCGGAATCTTTCGGCAATATTATCAGGTTTTCAAGGCAAGACAGCATATCTTAGTTAATTCTTCATTTTTTTAGTCTATGGCATAAATCCTTGAATAAATTAGGGAGTATTTGAAAGGTTCATTGTTTATGTGCTTTATTTAGTCATCCGTGTTGGGTATCAGAAAATGATTTTGGTATCTCATATGTGCTATGAGGGGTTGAACTAAACTATTTCCAGTGGTTTTCTGATTCTCTATTGTTCTGTAGCAATATACCCTCAAAATACAAAGCACTTTTTGGAAAGCTTTCTTTTACTTCAGCTATTAAAAGTTTGAAACATTGCTACTTAATTTTTAACAAAGGACATTTTGTTAAACTGGTTAAAAATTAGCAACTGTCTGAGATGTCAAGTTGGCTGTAATAATGAGCTGAGTTAAAAATATTGTAATGAATTCATGCATCCTTTTAACACATATAATTCAGAATGGGCTAAAAATGACTTCTATGAAAATGGACCGTGCTGAAAAATTCTTACCACATAACTGCTAATATTTCTACCTTCTTAGATTTGAACTATATTCAACTTCAATTACACTGCATAAGAAATAATTTTCCTTTCTAACTTATTCAGATCTTTTTGATAAAAGATACTGAGCCTGGTTCACCCTCATTCATCAAGAGCTACCACCTCAGTTGTCAAATTACAATTTTACTGAAGTCAATCAATTATGGTGGCGTGTTTGTTTTTCAGACTACTCTATCTTAATGTCTGGTATTTCAGGGCTAAAATCTGGAGATCTCATATCAACTCTGTGATGAGGAACCATGAGTAGTAAGTCTCCTCCAAGTGCTTCTCTCTCCAACAACAGACTCTGAACTATCTCTAAAACACGTTTAATTTCTTCCTTTTCATTGCCTTTTTAGTCAGAATCCCTTTCCTTTTGGAGTTGATAGGAAAGGACTTTATGCCAGACCATTGGCCTCTTTGTTAAAAGACAGAAATATCCTAGAAATCTTGCCTCAGGAATCATAATAAACGACATTCTTTTTCCATGTAAGACAATGTTAATCCCAATAGTTATTTCCAATATTATATCATTATCCCTATTTTCCAGATATGGAAACTGCAACTCAGAGGTAGTAACTTGTTTTAACTTCTAAGTAATAGACAATACTAAAAAGCTAGGGTAATCTAATGCCAAAGCTCACTTTCTTAATCACTAAACTGTGCCTTCAATTAAGATAGTGAAGGAATAAGGCCAGCGCAAAAATATACTGTAGGCAAGTAGTTTCTGAAAGTTAATTAAAAACCTACATTAGTTACCTTAAGTATTTAGCTATTATTATAAGGTCTTGAGCAAAGTATCCTCAGCAAAATGGATTTTGCTTTGAATAAGAACTTTCCTGTGTGACAAAGGTTTTCAGTGTGTTGGAAACCACTTTACAATTCTTGCAAAAAAAGATACTTAAATATTTGTGAGTGTTGTGTGCATGCACGCATGTATGTGTGTGCATGCATATGTATGTGGGTGGGTGGGTGTGTGTATGAGAGAGGAAGAAAGAAAGAAGAGAGAAAATAAAATTACGTGTTGCAATTCTAGATTATTGAATCATTCTACTACAAAATAGTCTAATATGTTCAACTATTTTTTCTAATTTTTCCATATATTTTTCTCATCTTCAACTCTTATAAAGTGGAAGATAAAAGACAGGATCAATATTTCAATAAGAATATTAACTCAGTGTCATGATGTATGCTGTTTCCCTGAGCTGTCTCATCTCTGAGCCTGACTCACTTTGAAGTATTAGGAATAGGCAAAATATGACTAGTGTCTAACACATACCATTTATATATGTGAGTCCATGCATTTTGTATCCACCATATAAGCCTAGTCTTTTCTTCATGAACTGTTCTTCCTGTCTTGTAGTAACACTTTTTAACATATGAAAATAGAAGTAATTCAAGGATGTTTAGCATACAACAAAAAGGTAGAGATAAAGATACATTAATTTCAAATAGTGGAATTTTAGAAATAAAAATCGAGAGCAGTCTATGCAGAACCACATGTGAGCCCCAGAAAATACAATAAATGAGTTATGTATTAGTTAGTACTGCCCTTTTGGTTTATTCAACTGAATATTTTTATAGCCTGAAACTATACTTAATTGACTGAGTTTCAGTATTATCAGGAAAGACTTGTTAAAAATACATATACCAAGAACATTTCCCCCAAGAGGTTCTGATTCAGATCATCAAGAGTTTTTTAAGAGTCTGCATTAAATAACACTCTGGTTCAATTTGTTGTTTATTTGGCTTTGGGAACATCGACCTAAATTGATCTAGAGAGTGGCAGTGGTTATTAACAGTGGTGCGCTCAGATTTATGTTATCATCATGCAAAGTAAACGCAATTAGGTGAATTCAATACTCAACTTAAACTTCATTTTAATTCCCTGTTGTTCAAGTTGAAAGTAAATCACACTTCCAATCTGAATTTAAGTCATCTTCTTTGGATCACAGTATTGTAGTATCAAATACTCCATTCATATTTTCTGGTAAGACAGCAGTTCAACATTCTTTTGTTAATAAAGAGCTGACATTCCTATTATCATAGCTCACTTAGTGGATTGGAAATGCCTTATCGTTTGTTTTTAATGGAGTTCAATATAACAGGCAATATTTAATTACAAGCCAGGCACTATTATAATTTAAAGCTATATCATAGTTTATGTAAAACTAATTTAAACATTTTACAAAGGGAAAAAATTATTTCCTCCACAGAGTATCAATAATTATGTTATCCTGTAAAAGATCATATGAAGAAAATGTTATTTTTCCTGTGTAAAAGCTGAACAGCACCTACTAGTCATTAACATTACTACTGTGACTTGAAGAGACATATTTCACACAATCCAAATATTCTACCTTAATCTGCTTGCAGAGAACACACACACACGTGTGCACACGTGCACATGCACACACACATACACACCATAAGAGTCACTTGTCAGTAGAGTAGTAACTGCAACTCCATGAATTTTGCTGCCAAATGACATCACTTCTCTTTATGGATGAATATCATTCTGTTGTCTTTGTTACTTTCTCATTGCTGAGACACAGTACTTGACATCCACCACTCCAAGAAAGAAAGATTTAGTTTGGCTCACAATTTGAAAAGGTTCAGTCCACAGTTGACTCTCTTAAAGTCAGTGAAGCACTACAGAAGAGGCTTGCTCACGGCATGGTGACAGGAAGAAGAGTGAAGTCAAGGAAGTAGGAAAAGAGGCTCTTCTAGGGCACTGTCCTAGTTATTCATCTCCACCAAGGCTTGTCTTCACAAAATCACATTTAGCTATAGACTCACCAATGAACTAATTCTGTTGAGTATCACACACCCATGTGTGTCACATCCCAAAAGCCCATGTACGAATGAATGAAACTTTGAAAGGACACTTAGATATAAACCATAACATCTATTTTTATATGTATCACAATTTCTTTACATTCACTCATTGATGAATGGGTAGTTTCTTTCCATTTTCTTGCTATTGTGAATAGTTATCTGATTTTTATCATATGCTTTGTATAAGATTAAATCAAGTAAAGTTGCTTTGAAATATTCCCTTTTCATATTGGAATTTATATAAGAAAGTGAAGAATATAAGCTCTCATGTAAAATAATTTTATACAAAAATAAAATGTAACTTTAAAGAAATGAGGAAAAAATTTTATTCTCATTTTTCATAAATAAGTGTTATGATTACATAAATGTTTATTAGATGCCTCTTCTAAAGGAGATACTATGAAGACAAAAGGGAAGCAACATAGATTAGATATGATTATCTAGAAAAAATACACACTCACACAGTGTTACATATAAATATAGGTATCACTATATGAATATATTGAATGATCTACATTTATATATTTGTCTATATAGAGAGAACAATTAATTTTAAGGAATTATTTTATGCAATTTCTTGGACTGTTATGATTACAATCTGAAGAGTTGAATGGGACTTGTATTGACATATCTCAAAGGAAAATGCGTAAATAGTCAACAAACGTAGAAGTGTTCAAAATTGCAAATCATCAGAACAATACAAACTACAATCACAAGGACATATCAACTTTATACCATTAGGTAGCTCTCAAGAAAAAGCTATAAGAAAAATACTGGAGAGGAGGTAACAAAAAGAGAACTATCATAGTGTTGCTTAGAATATAAATTAGTACAACCATTATAATACATTATAGTACTGTGTGATGGTTGTAGGACATTATAGTTTAATATGATTGTTCCTTAAAAAATTCCAAGTAAAACTGCCACATTACCCAGAAATCATATTCCAAATGAAAGAAAGACATCTGAACTCCTAGATTTGTCACTGCTGTGTTCATAATAAGGAATGGAAATAGTATAAATATTCATTAACTGATGAATTAATAAAGAACATGCAGCATATATATATATATATATATATATATATATGTGTGTGTATATATAATACTATTCAGGCTTTATTTATTTAATTTTATGCCAATTTTATTGATACACTTTTGATATGAATAATGATCATATTCATAAGTAATTTGTATCTGCACATAATATATATTTTTTCTTTTTTCTCCATTCCTTACCCCTTCAGTCTTTATTCTCCTTATTCACAAAAGATTTGTTCACATTATTTTCTTTCCTTTTTATCCTTTTCTCTCTATTCTCTTTGCCCTACCTCATCCTTTGGTCCCCTTCCCACCTGAATACTTATTTTCTACTTCCCAATCTCAAACATCCATTTTGGTTCTTCTTTACCCTTCAGTTTCTCACACAGGAGAAACAATGCAATACATAAATATCGAGTTCTGACTCATTTCACTTAAAAGTATGGTTGCAAGGTATATCCATGTACCAAAAAATGTCTCAAGAATCTTTATTCTTAATTATGGCAACATAATATTATATTGTGCATAAAAATTCAATTTTTATCCATTCATTGGTGGATGGGCATTTGGGTTGTTTCCAAGATTTAGCTACTGCAAATTGTGCTGCTATAAACAGGTATGCATATATCACTGTAGTATGATGCTCTTAACTCTTTCAGGAAAAAAATGTAGGAAGGGAATAACTGGGTCAAACAGAACTTCTAATTTTAGTTTTTTGAGGAACTTCATACTGATTTTCATAGTGGTTTCACCAATTCATACTCTAACCCAGAATAGAGAAGCTTTCATTTTTTTCCCCACCTCACCATAATTTGCTACTGGCTGCTTTCTTTCTGGGGTGAGACACACTCTCAGTGTTGTTTTAACATGTATGTCTCGAATGACCAGTAATGTTGAACATTTTTTCATATATTTGTATATGGTTCTGTTATGCCAGTATCTTACCTAGGAATTTTTCATGTATGTTCATTTAAGGTGTTTTAGCTGTAGTTGTATTTTATAATATAATTCTTCTCTGTATTTTTTTCAGGATAATGGTCGCTTCCAGGAATGATTTTTGGATTATTATTTCCCTTAGAATTTCAATAAAGAGTATGAGATCTTCTCTAAAACTTTTAGAATAATCGGTGGATCTATTAGGACCTGCACTTTTCTTCTTCAATTATTTTTCATTACCTCTTCAATTTCTTTGAATGATAGTGAGTTACTTAGAATTTTTTTATATCTTCTTGATTCAGCTTTGCTGATTTACATGTATCAAGAAATCTGTCTATCCTTCATTTTCCATCTATTAGAGTACAAATTCTCAAAGTAAGTTTTGATAGTCTTCTGAATTTCTGCAAGATCCATTGGATGTCACCTTTTTGGTTCCTAATTGCATGGATGTGGGTCTTTTATTTCCAGTTTTTATATGATTAGCTAAGATTTCATGAATTTTATTTAGTCTTTTAAAAAACCAATTCCTCCGGGCGTGGTGGCTCACGCCTATAATCCCAGCACTTGGGAGGCAGAGACAGGAGGATTGCTGAGTTCGAGGCTTGCCTGAGCTACATAGTGAGCTCAGAGCTGGCCTGAACTACAAAGCGAGACCCTGTCTCAAAAAAAAAAAAAAAAAAAAAAAAAAGAAAAGAAAACTCGGGCCGGAGGGTTAGCTCAGTGGTTCCGGCACCTGCCGCGCAAGCGCAAGGACCTCAGTTCGATCCCCGGTCACCACATACAATGCTGGGCGTGGAGAAATGCCCACCAATAATCAACACTGCATGCCACAATGCCGGGCGTGGTGGCTCACGCCTGTAATCCCAGCACTCGGGAGGCAGAGACAAGAGGATTGCTGAGTTCGTGGTGGCTTGCCTGGGCACCGTAGTGAGCTCAGGGCCAGCCCGAACTACAAAGCGAGACCCTGTCTCCAAAAAGCAAAAAAAGAAAAAAAAAAAAAAGAAAACTCTTCATTCATTTAGTCTTCAATGTTATCCTAGTCTCTGACTTTATAATTTATTTGTATATACTTGGAGTTTAATTTGCTCTTTTTTCTAAAAGCTTGAGGTTCCTCATTATGTTAATTTGAGCCCCCCCCATCTGATGTGGAACCTCACTGCTATAAATTTCCCTCATAAGACTGCATTCACTGTGTGCCACAAGTTCTGATATGTCATTTTGGCATTATTATTTAATTGCAATAACTTTCTAATTTCTTCTTTCATTTTATCTGTGACTCATTGGTCGTTCAGGATTAAGAATTTCCATTCGTTTATTCAGTTTTTGTGGTTTCTTTTGCCACTGATTTCAAATTTAATTGTGCTATGATCTGATAAGGTACATGGAACAATTAAAATACATTTGCATTCACTAAAGCGTGTTCTATCAGCTAGGATGTGGCCTACTTTAGAGAAAATCCTGTGTGCAGATGAGAAGAATGTGTGTTCTGTGCTCTGTAGATATTTATTTATTTTTTTAAATTGAATTCTTTATTGGTACAATTTATATACATCTCAAAATCACGTATAACATTGGGGAATTTGTACCAGTATATGACAAAAGTTAATTCTCATTTTTACCCATATCCCTGCCCACCCACACCTCCCCACCCCCTTTATACATACTCTTTTATTTTCTTTTTGTATCATATTTATTCTTTCCCCTCATTACAGTCCCACACAAAATTTCCTATGGAAATTTCCCACTCTATAAAAGCTGTCATACTTTCTAGAGCTCATTTGCATCTACAGGTGTTCATGTCAAAGGGAAGATCCAGAATTTGTAGATATTTATTGAGTCCATTTATTTAAACGTTTGTTTCATCTCTGATATTTCTATGTGGCTATTTTGTCTAGCTGATCTATGTGTGACACTGGAGCACTGAAGTTTCATATTACAGTTGTATTAGTGTTTGAATTTTCAGATCCATTGATGTTGTCTTTATATAGTTGAGTGTACTGGTATTTGATGCACATACTTGTTCCCTCAACAGTGTGTAGTGAGTGACTTCCTGTGTCTCAGATAAGTTTTGGCTTGAAATCTTCTTTGCAAATGGAATACTCTGCTTTTTCCCAGGTTCTTGTTACATGGAGTATTGGTTTTCTTCTTTGACTTTCAGTCTATGGATTTATTTTTGAAATGAATCTTTGTGTATGTAGCATGTTGTTGAATCTTGTTTCTTTATTCATTCTACTGATTTGTTTCATTTGATTATTGACAAACTCACATACAGATGTTTATAAAGATTTGCATTGACTTAGCCTTGTCACACTGTTTTCCTGGTTTGGGTGCCATTCTTTAGTTGATTCTGGAGCACAGACTTTCAATGAAACTTTTAACCTCCTACATATTGTTTCAATCTGTTTCTTGGAATCCTGTTCTTGGCATTCATGATTTCTGTCACCTTCCTGAGATCCTCAATTTTTTTATCCATATTTACTCTAGATTCACTCAATAGCCACGGCCTTGCTTATTATAATTTCTTTAGTTATCTGTAAAATTATTTCAAATTTCTTCCTAGAGTCTCATTCATCTACTTTGGTACTTCCGGCATTTCCAAAATTTCAGATGTGTGGCTTTTGGTTCTTCTACCTTGTTGCCCCCTTGATTTGCCTTGAGTGAGCTGGAAGACTGCAGTGCAACTTGCTTTTGTATCTTCTCATTTTGCATTTTTAAGATTTTTTTCACCAGTGATGGTTATAAATATCTCATAGTGGGTAGCTTTATACAAGGATCACGCTTTTTATATAAGCTTTTTACAAGGATCAAGGCCAGCAAGCCTGCAGCTGAAATACAGTGGGATGACAAATCTGGTGCCTTCAATTCTACACAAGTTCAAGCTCATGGCGGTCTCTGGTTGTGAAGTTGTTGCCTGAACTGTTCAGCCCACAACACTCTGGGTTTCTCTTGCTAGCCTGACCTTAGTTCCTGATCCTGGACATATCCTACTGTTGTCTCTTACTCAGTCACTTGGAGCCCTGAGATCAAGCCAACCCATAGGTGCTCTACACCCTGGATTCGGTTGGCCCTTCTATAAAATGGCATCTGGCCAAGCAGATATACCAGCTATTGGAGTTCACAGTACACACTGCTCCATTTGATGGCTATTTCTCCTTGAAGGCCTCTTCCATTATCAGCCCTCACTGTGCCTCTGGACTCAAGCCTGCCATGGACTCCTCTCATGCAGCAGTCTGAGGGGAAGAGAGAAAGTGCAGTTGCTACTTCCTTTTCTGTGCTGATATCTGTCTTTCCACTTTCCCTGTGGACTCCAATTCTTCCCTCAGATCCTTCCTGGTTTCTGGGGCTCCACCTTTCTCCTTTCCTTACTCCAAGTTGTCATATTACAGTGCCTGGATTCCAATTTTGGAGAGGCTGATTTGCTGATGTTTACTGCTCCACTATCTTCCCCAGAAGTCACTGTTCAGCTTTAAAATGGAAGGAAAGTGCTCGCTTCGGCAGCACATATACTAAAATGGAAGGAAATACTACCGCTTGCACTATCATGGATAATTTTGGGAACATTATATTAAATGAAATAAACTAGGTACCAAAAAACACATGATCTCATTTATATGGAGAATCTAAAACTATTGAACTTACAGAAAAGAGATGAAAGGTGTT
The DNA here is from genome assembly GCA_004025085.1 of Thryonomys swinderianus. NCBI lineage: Eukaryota > Metazoa > Chordata > Mammalia > Rodentia > Thryonomyidae > Thryonomys > Thryonomys swinderianus. The sequence goes on from PVIC010008152.1 coordinate 33,544, forward strand.
TGTTAGAGCCTGTGAAGACATTAGAGAAAGATCTAGACTTTCTATTAAATAGAAGGCACAAGTTCAAAGTGTATATATATATATATATATATATATATATATATATATATATTACTACACAGTGACTTTAATTAATAATAATGTGTTTATTTTAAGAATAATTAACTTTGGGGTGAGAGATTTAGCTCAGTGGTTCTGGCATCTGCCTGACAAGCACAAGGCCCCAAATTTGATCGCTAGTACCACACACCACAATGTCGGGCGTGGTGACTCACGCCTGTAATCCCAGCACTCAGGAAGCAGAGGCAGGAGGATTGCTGTGAATTTGAGGCTTTGGCTACATAGTGAGTTCAGGGCAGCCTGAACTACCAAGTGAGACCCTGTCTAAAAAAATAATTAATTAATTAATTAACTTAACTTTTCACTGAGAGAAAATTTTCACTGTGGTGCTCCCTGATTTTCTATCTTGGGGTAAAGCCTGTGGAATACAGTGGTTATTAGTATCACTGCTTTTTGTTTCATGTTTAAACTTTTCCTGTGTGGAATTCAGTGGAAAGTAAGCACTAGCAAACTGAAGCAATGGCTGTATTTTTACACTGAAATGTTAGTAACATCTGATTTGTGTGCAGCACTGTAAATAGATGATAGTAAACCACAGCTGACATTTGGAAAATGTTTTCGTATTTTAGAATTCTTGTATTAAATGTTTTAAGATTCAAAAATAAAAATGTATTATATTTGAAATTGTTAAGTGTATTGTGTTCTCCCTATAAAGAAACAAATGTTTTGTACCCTAATTTATCAGTTCTACCATGCTTATTTTTTTTAAATTGAATTCTTTATTGGTACAATTTATATACATCTCAAAAATCACATATAACATTGGGAAATTTGTACCAGTATATGCCACAAGTTAATTCTCATTTTTACCCATAACCCTACCCACTCCCCCCTCCTCCCCCCTTTATACATGCTCTTTTATTTTCTTTCTGTATCATATTTATTCCTTCCCCTCATCACATTCCCACACCAAGTTTCCTATAGAAATATTCCACTCTGTAAAAGCTGTCCTACTTTCTAGAACTCATTTGCATCTACAGGTTCTACTATGCTTATTTTAAATAATATGTTCATGTTAAATATGTACAAATTTTCATCTATTGATTAAAGATAATTAATGAAGCAATATGCCTGCCTTCTTGTTACCTATTGTCGGGCCAAAGTAGAAAAGCAATGGACAAGTACACAGTCATTTATTACTTATTATTATTGTAAGTCCTCTGAAGGAAAATGTAGGAAGGTTGTGGTGTTGAGATTGGCATTTGAGATGAGAGGAAGACGTTGAAAGACTAATATAATGTAGTCAGAGAACGCTTTTCCATTGAACACAAAAATACAGAACAGAATACACTGTGCAAGTATTTGGGTAGAAAAGTTCTGTGTAGAAGAAATAAAATTGAATTCCAGTATTTTTATTGAAGTACCATAAAAGACATTTATTAGTGAAACCTTTGCTCCAGCCATATGCCAGGGCAGGGATTGTAACTTGAACATGGATAGAAGCCAATGAATTTACCACCATATTAATACTATTGTGGGCCTTCCATGTAGATTAAAGAAAAACAAACAGGCTGTGGAAAGCATAAGGAAGGGAAAGTAAATTAAAACCGAGTAAGAGAAATAAAGGGCTGGAGAAAGGGGAAAATAAAAAGAGTTGAATAAATCAAATTCTCATGTGTCTAGAAATAAGCTCCCATCAAGAACTTATCTCTTGTATCGTAAGAAGCATCTGCTATGAATTTGTCTTTATAACATTTCTCAGTCCAACAACCCCCTTTTGTAGGGAATTAGTTTCTCATTTTAAACCAATTACTCAGTGAAGGATTATTTGTAATCCTGGTATTTGTCCAGACTTGGGTTATTGAAGGTAGAAGAATGAGACATCAATGAATATTTATAATTGTAATCTTTATTTTATACTGATTTGTTCCTTGAATTTAGCTTCTATACTTCCTGCACACATGCATGTGCACACGTGCTTGCACACAGACACACACACACACACACACACACACACACACTGAGAAGGACAGGGAGACAGAGAGAGAATATAAATCTAATAAGGATTTTTGAAACTTTGATGTAAGCTAGCACATTTGAGAGGCAGAAAAGCCCCTGGAAGTATCAATACCTCATAATGACAATGATTATCACAGTGTGGGAGCTTAAATTGTGATCTGATCCTAAGGACACAGAGGAATGTCTTCCTAAACTTTTTTACATCACAGGATACAAGAAAAATGGGGAACATGAGTATGGTACATGTAAGTGATGAAAATGATGTCCATTATACCACACAACAACAGGAGCACAATGTGTAGAGCATATTAGTAACCCATTTAAGGTATATCCTTTAGAAATTCTTGTTTAAAGGATGAAACACAAGACGTTTATCTTTATATGCCTCCATCCTCACATTGCTCCACTCATTCAGAGTACTTTTTGTATGTTAAATCATTTTGAAGATACAGGAATACTACAAATTGACACATAAACCCATTGATATTGCAATCCTTATCTCTTGAGGTCAATATTAGTGTTAAGCTATAGATCATTTGTTACTGTAAAGTAATAGATGGCCAAAATTGTGAATCTGGATCCTGTTTTTCATTATTATTGGTTTAAGCTAAGCTTTGACGATTTCTGAAAACGGAAGCCTGTGCCATAGTAATGCATGTGAATGAGGCACCGATCTCCCTTATGAATTGTAAGGTATGTTATTCATGTCTTCTCAAACTTAAGCTTATTATCAAACGTTGCTCCATCTCATATATAACAATCTATTTGTTGGCATAAAAAGTAATTCATGACAAATCTAGATACGATGTCAATTAACAAAGGTGCTCACAACTGGACCATCAGGAGAAGAATGTTGTTTTACCTTCTTATCAAATAAATTCAGCTTAAAATTCTAGCCATCTTTTTTTAAACCAAAGAAAATACCAAGTTAAGAAAATTTCTGTTATTAATTTATATAGAAAAATATTATACTAAACCAATATGTATGCTGTCTAACATAGTTTTATTGGAGAAATCTCCAGTATTTTAAGACTAAACATCTTTTTCTTTCTCCCTAGAAGTCATACTATTTATTATGTGTATAAAGATAGTGATTAACTAACCAGAAGGAGTTAGAAAACCATGATTTTCAGCTGGAATGGGGAACTTGCCATAGGAGTGAAGTTCTGATTATAATGAAGACTTGAAAATAAAATCTGCTTTATCCAGAGAAAAGCTCTTCCATGTGCTGAAGGTGTTAATAGAAAAAAAAATCAATTAGCAAGGACTAGAATTGAAAATCATGTGGTATCTTTGGAATTTTTTTTGTAAAGGAAATGCAAATGAATCTAGGGCCAAAGACGATGACACTAGTATTGTTCTGTGGGATGATAATGTAAAAGTGAATACTGGGAAAAGCACATGCTTCTTTCCTTATTAATTTAATTTTCTCCTAGGATAGGACAACTAGATAATTTTCATTAGCAGATAATAATTGGTAGATTATAATAAAATATGTTCTGTAAAAGACAAAAGAAAAAATGCACAGTCCAATAATATAGCTCATCACAAATGCTTTACAAATGTAATGACTGCAAAAATTTAAGTTTATAAGGAAGAACGTAAAAAGCTTTTACTTTATGTGCTCTCAGGTCACATATACAATGAGACCTTGATGAATCTATAGTCCTGTCCAAGTTGTAGTTTAAGGAGAATTTGATGATGTGCAAGTTCTTATCTATTACCATGAAGGATATTTACAAATTGCAAGTTCTGTGGAATTAAACACTTTGTAGAGGGGTTTATATGGTGCATTCTCATTTGGAAATCTACTGTAAAACAGAAATGCTCCCAAATATATCCAAGGAGCACAGTGGATGGTCCCATTTCCAAACATGGCAAGGCACCAGATTCTTAGAGCAGAAAAGGTGCAGAGAGACTATCTAGTTTGATTCTCTCATTCCATAAATGAGGAACCTGAGGTTAACCAAGGAAGGAATCACCAAAGGTATTTATAAATCTCTACCCTCTACCTCTTTATCTTAGGTCCTTAATCAACCACTGCCAAACATCCTATTTGTCTCTTGCATTCTTTTGTCTCAAGAAAAAGATAAAGCCACTACCTGGAAGAAGAACCTTGTTATGGTATAGATCTAAAATACTTTCCACAGTCATATGTTTGGTAGGTGGTTGGGTGATAGGAGAATTATAGCTGCCTTCATGACAGGAGGTAGAGCCTGTTTGAAAGAGAATGGTCACTGTGGCCTATAAAGTTATATCTCCCTTCTTGCCTGTTTCCTTAACCTTCAGAGACAAGCTTTTCATCCACCGGTTCCTTCTGCCACACTGTCCTACGTGGCCTGCTCTCCAAGTACTGAAGCATGAGCCCAAATAAAACTCTCTTCCTTTCAATTCTGACCATCACATTTTTCCCAGTGAGGAAGAAAGTTACTAAATCAGATTTTGGTACCAGAGAATTGGGGTCATTGATGTGGTACTATAAAACTATATGGTTCCAAAACATTTGGGACTGATTTATGGGAGTTTGGAAAGGTGTAGAAATCCTGGGTGGAGAAGTAGACCTAGAGTGCTGTAGACTGTACTTGATGGGAAATCTTGGTCAGAGCTCAGAAGACCAGAACACTCATGGAAATGTAGACAGTAAAGTTAACCTCAGTAAGTTTCAGTTGGGAATAAGAGGTCCACTGACAGACTCCGGATCATGTGTATTATGCCCTGGCAAAATATTTGCCTCTAGTTTATTCATCTCCTGAGACTTTGCAGACTGAGATTAAGGGAAGGGGACTAATTAATATGGCAGAGGTAATTTTAAGGAAGCCCACCACTCAAGCTGTGGCCTGATACTATTTTATATAGACCTGTGTTGAGAAAAATAAGTAAAAAGCCTGTTTAAGAATTGTTCACTTTACAATAAGAGTGCCTGCAAAGTTAGAGCAGAGGTAAATTGTGTTGCTGAAAAGATTAACATTCTAAAGAAGCCAAGTACAGTGGTACCTTGGTTCAGGAATGTTTCTTTTTTTAAATTGAATTCTTTATTGGTACATTTTATATATAGCTCACAATCACATTTAACACTGGGGAATTTGTACCAGTATATGACAGAAGTTAATTCTCATTTTTACCCATATCCCTACCCACCTACAACCGCCCACCCCTTATATGCATTCTATTTCTTTTTCTTTCCAAATCATATTTATTCTTTCCCCTCATTATGTTCCTCCACCACATTCCCTTTGAATATTTCCTGTTTTACAAAATGTTCATTCTAGAACTCATTTACATCTACAGGTTCTTATACCAGAGAAAAGATATGGTATTTACATATCTGGGATTTATTTATTTCACTTATTAGTGTGTCCTCAAGGTGGACCCATTTGCACATAAATGAATGAAACATGTCATTCTTTATGGCAGAGTAATATTCCATTTTATTTAAAAAATCCCACATCTTTATCCAGTCTCCAGTAGATGGGCATCTGGGTTGTTTCCAAGATTGGGCTACCACAAACTGTGCTTCTATGAACATGGGTGTACATATGACTTAACAATATGATTCTTTGAATTGCTTTGGGCATATTCTTAACAGGGGAATAGCAGGGTTAAGTGAGACCTGTAATCCTAGTTTTCTGAGGAATCTCCACACTGATCTCCACAATGGTTGTACAAGTCTACAATCCCACCAACAGTGGAGAAGGGTTTTTTCTTCCCCGCAGCCTTGCCAACATTTATTGTTGGTTGATTTTGCAATAGCAGTCATTCTTTGTGGAGTGAGAATGCTTTTTATTTGTAAAGAATTTGGTTCACAAATAGAAGTTTTTGGGAAATTTTTGTTTTTTGTTATTTGTTTTTGTTCTTTTTGCAATTTCTTCATCAGATGATGCACAGGACTGTAGTCATCTTTTCTGAATGAATACAACTGTGGACATGTTTTCCCCAAATGTGGAGTTAATTAGTTTGTATTCATTAAGGTACAACTGTACTTTGGATCAGGACAAAAGGAAAAATGGTTTGAGATCTCATTAGGCAGGATTTACAAGACTCCACCATTTGCAGGCTCAAGAATCCAAAAAGAAAAAAATTACACTTTAAGGCATCAGCCCTAGAGCACCTTGTTGCAGAATGTCCACCAAAGAATTGGCATCACACCTCTGATTTCTCTGTGGTCAGTCATAAAGGTACTCAGAGGCTTCTGCAACCATGGTTCAAGGGATCCTGGCTATTACTCAATTATTGCCAGATCTGGTGTCCTCTAAATGGTGCTAAATTGACAGTCATAAAGAATGCAATAATTGTGGGGTCAATGTGTTTTTTAGCCAGATTTCAAAAGAAGGCCTTGGATGCCAGGTAATGTTTGTGAGATGACACAGAAAAGTAACAAACAATACAGTTGTAATTTGCATGAGTTGATAACCTTTATATTCCAGTTTCACCTCAGAGGCTCCTTATCCGGCCTTCAGTCTTCCTTTTTAACATGGATGGAAGTTTTCCTGAACCCACAGCTCTTGTCATCTACATGATTAAAAGAATAGCATTTGGTAGATGCCATCAGGGTTTGCTGCCAGCTTGAACAGTAGCCAGGCCTCTATTGGAGTGTGGCTGAAAAGGCTTCTGAGTTTCTGGGTGGTTGACTATGGTGAATACACTCCAGAAAACAAATTTCCTAGGTGGATTTTTTTTTTCATACAGAGACCTTACAATTTTATATCCTTCTTTCTACAGTAGTTAGGATCTTGCTGATTCCTGATGGCCTAAAAGCATATTTTTATACTGACTTTTTAAATGGTGCTCAACCTTTCAACAACCTTATCTCCCTTGGCTTCAACACTACAGATGCATCTTTTTTGTCCAAACTAGTAGTACACATGCTACAGTCACAACATTACACTGCCTTGAAATTTCCTTCATCAGATCAATTAGTGTGCTACTCTTTGGGGGTATTTATTTATTTATTTATTTTTGAGACAGGGTCTCACTTTGTAGTTCAGGCTGGCCCTGAGGTCACTATGTAGCCCAGGCAAGTCTCGAACTCAGCAATCCTCCTGTCTCTGCCTCCCGAGTGCTGGGATTATAGGTGTGAACCACCACGCCCGGCACTGTGGTATATGGTATTTATATGGGAGTGAGTCACCATGCCCAGCACTGTATATGGTTACTGAGGATCGAACTCAGGACCTTGAGCTTGTGAGGCAGGCACTGGAACCACTGAGCTAAGTCTCCAGACTTGAGGGGGTCTTTTTATTAATATATATTTGGAATATATAATAAATCCATTCATCACAGGAAGTTGGTGCATATACATATACAACTTAATTCTTTCTAGTTCCCCTTCTCCTCCCTCACCTGTTCCTCTGCTCCTGGGTCCCCTTCTCATTTGCAAAAGATCTATCTCCTTGTTTTCTATCATCAACATTTAGTTTTAGTCTTTAAATTATATCTACTTTAAATTTTTCACACGGAAGAGACTACGCAATGTTTCACCTTCATTGTCTGATTCATTTCATTTAGGGATTATGATCTATCATTCTTAAACTAAGGTTCACAAAGTTTTAGGGCATGTGCATATTATAGATAAATTTATTTGCTGGAGTGAAACATACATGACCTCAAGTCTCCTATCCAATGGACCATCTATTTCCATTAGAAACTTCAATAGCCTGTCTTTTACTGTCTATATTCCTCTCAGCATTCTGATCTTTTGAGTTATAATCAAGGTCTGCTTACAGTATGTCAGGTTTTTCCCTAGCTTACTTATTAAAACTTTTCTAACATCATCTGCAAGTCATTTCAAAGGCTTCTGAACCACATGGCCATGTATAGTCACAGCAATGACCCCAGATATTGTACCAGTTTTCTGTATTGACTTTCCCATTTGTGGAACAAAATGGCACACACAACTTAGAAGAGGAAATGCTTCCTTTGATTTGTACTCTCAGATATTTCAATGCATGATATATTGGCTGTTTCCATGGGTTTTTGGTAAAGCAGAATACCATGGCAGAAGGGTATGGTGGAGCACAGGTGTTTACTTTATGGCAGCCAAGAAGCAGAACTCAGAGAAAAAGTGCCTAAGAAGAAGGAACCAGCATGACATATAGCCCCTAAATACATGTCCCCAGCATAATCCTCTTACTCTGATTATAGCCCGCTTTCTAAAGGGTTATTCAGCTATGAACTCCTAAATCAGTTAATCCTCCCCTGGGGTTAAGGCCTCTCTAGTAATATATTAATGGAGTCAACCCTACAATAAAGATTCACCAGCACAATCATGTATCAACTATCTGACCTCCATAACCACATATTCCTTACACATGCAATATCAACACTTTAATATCTAATTTATACATCAATCTAATAAAATCTAATTTTTATTTTTATGCTAAATGTCTCATTTGCTCAATCTTTGACATTGGTTAGTGTGACTGTTAGTCTTGATTTTCAACTTGATTTTTTTGAGAGATATATAAGTTCTGGCTATGTCTGGGTAGACCATGAAGGTATGATCTTGGGCTCTCTAATGGGTTCCAATGCTTTCCTTTCTGGTATTGTTCTACACTCTGCTTCCTGGATGGCAAGAATAAACACCTTTGCTCTACCGCACCTTTCAACATGATGTTCTGACCTTGGAATCATCCAGCTATTGACTGAGACTTTTGAAACTGTTTGCCAATATTTGTTATTCCTTTAAGTTGCTGATATCAAGTATATTGTCCTAAAAGTAGGACCAATACATTTCAGTCCCTGTGGAAGCTGACTTTATGGGGAGTTGAGCTTAGTGTGAATAATGATTAAGGATTTTTATTAGTAGTAATACTTATCCAACAAGACTACATGAAATTTTGGATTGAAAATTATAATTCACAATTTTCCAAAATTTATATAAAATGTTTGTACCTTTGTGTTCTTGCTTGAACTGGTCACTTAATGTAGACTACTGGAGAAAGGGTATTGTATTAGATGAGAAATCTGTCTGCAATGAGAAAGCTCTGTTCTAACAGCACTCCAAACTCCTGGGGTGTGGTCTCTACTGACCGGGTCTGGAATGCTTTGAATCCAGAAGGACTGTAAGAAAGAAAAGTGGAGGATGAGAGATCAGATTTTTTGCATACTAAAGGCATGCTTATATAGTGTACAAGCACAAAGGAACATGTCACCCCAATGCTATCTTATCATTCTATTTTCCTAACTTTCCTGTCTTTCATGGCCTATCTTTTCTGTCCTTCCTAACTTTCTACACTTCCTGTCTTTCCTGACCTTCCTACACTTCCTGTCCTTCCTGATGATGAAATGCAGAATGAGAGCACAGCATGCAGAGCAGGCTAAGCTCACTAAACACTTGCATCTTTCCTCACAGGGCAACAACTGTAAGCGTAGAGCCAGAAGGGCATTGCAGAGCGTCTCCAGGGTTCCTCTGGTCAACAGCATCTCTTAACAGGAGGTTCCCATGAAGTTGTCTTTAATCTCTGTATGTTTGGTCTTCCAAACACAGAGGACACCAAGTCAGGAACAGCTTACATGACCAGACTTACGAGACAACCTCCAACATTGAGTCAACAAGTCTTTTATCTAAGCAAAGCCTGGGTGCTGCATTTGTTTCAATATAGAAGTGTAAACAAGTTAGCACTTGGTCATTACGGGCCTCCTTAATTCCACTGGAGTGGAATCATACTGGCTAGCAGAAAGTGTTTCGAGTTCCGGAGGGTGGGCAGACAAACCTTCTTCCCTAGATTTCCTGCCAATTAAAAGTTCTCTGCTTACTCTACAATATGCTCACTGCCGAGATTTGCCCCACCAACCACTGACAAGCTGATGGAAAATTTTCTTCCAGGCAGCAGTGGTATAGCTCTCAAGAGTTTCTCTAGTGTAAGTAATATATATCCTAAAATCTTCCCCTTTACATTTTCTTTATTGTGGGTTTACTGTGTTATTTTGTGTGAAAGAATGATGTTTTATAGATTTTGATGTGTGCTTATTTAGTTATTTTTGTGTGAAAGAATGTTATTTTGTATGTTTTCATGTATGTTTATTAACTATTTGTACATATTTTCATATGATTTTTTGTTTGGTTTTTTGTCCAATTTTTAACAATTATTTTTATTATTATTGATTTACATGGGAATGTTGAATTTTGTGTGGAACATAAAAATTAGGCTACTCAAATTCACACTAAAATGTATTATATGAAATCCTTATCTCTATTTAAAACGCAGTGTTACGTTTCCTCAGACAATAATCATCCTTTAAAAGGAAGGCACAGACATACAGTATAAATTGATTAAAGCTTAACATCAAAGTTTAAGACTGAAATTTTGATATTGAGTTATTTAGAGCTTCAAAATACAGACCAAGATGAGAAAAAATAAATAAATGAAGTGGATTTGTCATCGATTTTCTCAATTGTTGTTTAACCTCTCTTGTATTTGATAGTATGGTGATAACCAAACCCATGATTTGGCTTCCTGTTGCTGGGGCCCAAAAAATATACCCCCATCCTGCAATTAAACTCTACTCTGGAATTAGTATGTATGGGAGGTAAAGTTGATTCAAAATATCTAAAGTAGATTTAGCTGAGAAGTTACGCAGTTCTACTCCTCACTTCACAGAAGATAAAACCACCTAGAGAAGGCAAGGAATTTTTAGAGAGTACATTTAATTAGTCTCTGATTTTATATTACCAGGAGGTTTTTTTTTTTTTTGGTATGTCATTTATGAGCAGTACTGCTTTTGGTAATGAAGTCTGATTTGTGTTAGAAATTAGAAGTGACTCTCATTCCTAGGATTGGCTGTCCTTCTAAAACAGAAAAGGACATTGGTGGTTTCTCATTGCCTTCCAAGTAACTTTTCTATCATTTATATTTACTCTGCTAATTATTATCTCATTTTCTGTACTCTCTGGTCCACTGTAGTTTTCTTTATATTTCTTGCTATGTAAAATTTTGTTGGTAATACTGATTGCTCGCTAGACTACATATCCATTTAGAGCTGCACTGTCATTTCACAAAAACAAGCCTGCTAATTAGAGGTGTTTTTGCAAAATGACATACAAAATCTAAGGAAGCTAGTGTACTGAACCATCTATAATTCAATAGCGTACAAGGGCATAACTTCCATTTTGTTAGGGTTATTTTCCTATGTGCATATAAATGATAAATAAAACAGAAGCTCATTTTAGTTTTGTAGCTAATTTTTGAAGGCTAAAATCTGCTTCTGGAGTGGATGACATAATTATTAATATTGTAACCTTGCCTGTGCATTAATAATCCAGTTCCAAGCAGGCATGAGATACTACATTTGGGCATGAAGACTTATTTCTGTATTAAAGGATGGCTTAAAAATTCTCATTTGTGTTGGGAATTTTCTAGCTGACAGAGAAATAGTTGTAGAAGCCCAGTGATTCACATCATTTGGTAACATTTCATAGGACTGTATTTTTTTAAATCCCCAAGTACTTCTCATATCCAAGTAGAGTTTCAAAACACTGATCTCCAGGAGTATATTGCTAGTGTTTGGCAAAATTTTGAGTTAGAGTAAATTGCCTTTGTTAATTTGATTAATGAACTATATTTTTCTAATTTTAAAGCCTGATAAATTTTGACAAATTTGTTATATTTGACCACCTTCCCCCAGGCGAAATGGTCTGAAATAGTTTTGCTTGTACTAAAACTTCATGTAAATGGTGAAAATACTGTATAGTCTTTTGTATCTGCTTCTCTCAGAGATAAAATGTTAGTGAGAGTTATTTGTGTTGTTATGTGTATAATTTGTTCATTTTTGGTGGTATTCCATTGTATGTC